>CM056173.1:23756046-23829286 GCA_029691765.1 Entomobrya proxima
TATTATATTTCAGTTCAAGTACGAATAAACGTGTACTTATAATAAATCGATCAAACAAATTATTTTTTCGAAGCGTAAAAACTAGTGGTGAAAGTTCATAAGTATAACATAACGGGTACGTCTGCTTTTTGTCGATTGACATGAGAAAAACATAAATTAGGGTTAGTGGAGTGCTTCTGTGTTGGAATTTTTACAAATACAAAGTAAATACAAACTTTTTAACAATTAATATGGGCCAATCAACGGCATCAGCCCCTCCGTCTCAAGTACCTCCAAGGGTGGATTATAATCAACTTTCGGAAATTTTCAGAGCGTAAGTTCAACTTACTAAGTTGGTCAAACTATCGGTACACGCTGCAATGCAAACATATATTTGCTAATTTTGTGTTGGTTTAGCTAAAAGTTTCAAAATTTTCTATTGTTTCTCAGGGTAGATAGTGATAACAATGGGGAAATTGACACCGAGGAACTGGCATCAGCCTTGTCTAATGGAACTTGGGTACCTTTTAATCCTGACACGATTAAAATAATGATAAGTTAGTATCAGTTGTATATTATTGCTGTTGTACATACTGCATCTCTTTTCCTAAGGGGTAACGTGAGAATCTTACTTTCAATTAGAGATGTTCGATCGCCGTGGCTCAAACACCATTCGCTTAGATGAGTTTGGAGATTGGCAAGTGTGTTTCCAAAGCTATGACAGAGACAACTCCGGGTTCATAGATTGCAATGAATTACATTCTGCACTGTCAGCCTTTGGTTTCCGCTTAAATCCTAACGTTACGCAACTAATGGTCAAAAAGTTTGACAGGCAAAAACATGGCACTTTAGCCTTCGATGATTTTATACAGTGTTGTGTTATGTTATGGGTAAGTTCAAGTTCTAAAACCTTGAAAATTGTCCATAAATATTTACAAGCCACCAAATTAGAAATATAATTTGAGCTTTGTGCATTTGAATTTCAGAATATTACTGAAGCGTTTAAACAATTGGATCAAGATCGTGATGGAGTTATAACAATTCAATATGAACATTTCCTCTACTTGTTTCTGAATCTGTTAGTTTAGATATTATAAATCAACTTTCTCCATATTTTGTACATGCAGTTGATGTGTTCATGTTTATTTTCAGTTTTCCATTAAATTCTTAAATCCCATGCTCAAAACTTAGCATATCACAAAGTACGTAAACGTGTGTACACGTCATTTTTTATTTTGCATTTGCCGTAGTTCTACTTGTACTGTATCATCAATTATCAGTGACGCAAATCAGACAAAACGTCATCATTCCACTTTTATATTTGTCATATCAAAGCTCTATCTAGCTTAGCTCCAGAAAGTGCAGAGGAGGAGTATTCAACACAAAACACATTCAATGCGAAACTTTGCATTATTGGGAAATATCAAAATTGATTTTTAGCAAAGGACTGTATTGACAGTTACTGGGATTTAGCAGTGCATTGTGCATACACATTAGAGTCGGAAGAATTTTTAAGGAGTCCTCTGTCCGGTAAGATTTTACTTTTAAAGTTGTAAGTTTTAGTAGGCTGCTGAAAATTGATTGATGCAAATTCAATATTCAATCGCAACTGCAGTCAAAGTCGGGATAAGAAGTAAAGATTTCATCCGATATTGACGGAAGTTTTATAAAACTGTAGACACATTCTTCAGCCTTTTTTGGCAAGTTGTTGAGCTGGAACCCAGAATCATTAATATTAAGTTATATAAACCTGCGTTTGCGATAGGCATGAAACGAAACTATACTCGTTTCACATCATTTTTAAAGCCACATTTGTGCAAAGATAACCCTTCTTTACCAGCTTTGAACTTGAACTTAAGGATATGCATTAATCGAGAAGTGACTAATAATTTAGTATCTGTGATCTTGCATAGTCGAACGAGCATAAGCCATTACCTTCAGTTAGTCATAAATGTTACATAACGATGGCAACTTTACAGGATGTGCTATAAGAAAACCCATACTTTAAGATTTGTGCTATATGAATTTTTCACAAACGCTTCAGAAAGTGCTATATGATTTTTTGGGGCAAAATGAACTTTTGATACCAAAATGATCAGGAAATTTTGAAACGCATATTGGTACCATCAGTTCAAATTGCCCCAAAAAATCATATAGCACTTTCTGAAGCGTTTGAAAAAAGTCATATAGCACAAATCGAAGTTTGTGAAAAATTCATATAGCACAAATCTTAAAGTATGGGTTTTCTTATAGCACATCCTGTAAAGTTGCCATCGAAAGTCTTTACTGCTGTAAAGTGAATGGTGCTTCAGGCCCCAGAGCGTACAGCGTACACAATTCCAGCGTACAACGTACGCAATTACAGCGCAGCGTACAAAAATGACACGTTTTCGTAAAGTTACTCCAGCTTACAAATTCCAGCGTACTGTTACTCCGGAGTACACATTTCAGCGTACTGTGATTCCAGCATACAAATTCCAGCGTACTGTTACTTCAGCGTACAGATTTCAACGTAGTTATTCCAGCGTACACAATTCCAGCGTACAACAACACATACAAATTCCACTGTATTCCAGCGTACAGCGTACGCAATTCCAGCGTACAACATACTATTTATTAAAAACAGATACTAGTTAGCGCCATTATAAAATGTATACCACTACTCGTTTGCTTTTAAGATAGGATTTTCGATAAAAATGTTTGAGGGCCTTTGTTATATTTTTGATAATTTTTGGAATTTTCAATTGGGCTAGGCATAAAACCCCAAACACCAACGAGTAAAAATAAAACCCCCAAACTTATCGAAAATCCAAGTAAGGTCTTCAGTAATCCCAACCCAACCGAATGTTTTCAAAACCCAACCGAATATTTTCAAAACCCAACCGAATATTTTCAAAACCCAACCGAATATTTTCAAAACCCAACCGAATATTTTCAAAACCCAACCGAATAATTTCAAAACCCAACCGAATATTTTCAAAACCCAACCGAATATTTTCAAAACCCAACCGAATATTTTCAAAACCCAACAGAATATTTTCAAAACCCTAACCTAGATTACCTAACCTAACCTAACTTAAAAGCAAACGAGGATGTGCACTAACTAGATTAGAAGCAAACGAGTACTGGTATACATTTTATAATGGCGCTAACTAGTATCTGTTTTTAATAAATAGTACGTTGTACGCTGGAATTGCGTACGCTGTACGCTGGAATACAGTGGAATTTGTATGTGTTGTTGTACGCTGTAATGTGTACGCTGGAATAACAGTACGTTGAAATCTGTACGCTGAAGTAACAGTACGCTGGAATTTGTATGCTGGAATCACAGTACGCTGAAATTTGTACGCTGGAGTAACAGTACGCTGGAATTTGTACGCTGGAGTAACTGTACTAACAACGTGTACGCTCATTTTTGTACGCTGCGCTGTAATTGCGTACCAGTTACTATTTGAGTTCTATTCCGAGGCTATGACATGACCTCCGGAAAATTAAATTTTCGTTGCCATATCCATATTCCTTGATGAAAACTGGTACGTTGAAGTGAAATTAAAAATTTCATATGACCTCACATATACGAGATATGGGCCAAAAAAGATTTTATCAAAGGGCAGCAGATAACTCGGCCCCAATTCATCATAAATTTTTGAAATTTGGCATACACGTACATTAAGCGACCCCGCAGACGGACACACTTTTCATTTTTCGATATTCGAAGTTTTAAGCGGGGGTCAGAGGTCAAGTTTCTCAAATCGCCCCAAATATTTTTTAAAACACTTTTTCTGGATTTCCCGTAACATTTGGAACAACTTTTATGAAGACAGCATGAAGCTAAGTATCTTTGCAAAAAAGTTATAGTGATTTTTAAATTTTCTACTTAGGTACTGAGGTCTGTCCAGATAGCACATATATTTGGCTACGGCATAATTAACGGCACTGAATGAGTAATGCAGAAAACCAAACCGCATCCTTCTACGTCAAACCGTTCTTGAATAAAAGCATTGCCAAATTTTTTGCCGCATAAGTATCAAGAATCAAAGGGCACTTGATAACTTTCAAACTACTCACCCAGACCCAGAAAGCTTTTGCGTATACCTTCACTAGGTGACCCTTAACACGGGCAATGCAATATATTTGTCCTCATAGATCACCTAAAGAGTTGGCAGACCTGATGCCGTTGGTCAGTGTTGGCTTCCGCAGAAGGTTAAGGTTAGCAATTGGCAATTAAGGTTACCCACATAGATGTAAGGTTACCAATTGACAATTAAGGATACCCACATTGATGCAAGGTTACCAATTGACAATTAATTTTACCCATATGCATTTAAGGTTACCCAAATGTACTTAAAGTTACCCAGATGTATTTAATGTTACCACATGCATTTAGGTTACCCACACTGATTTAAGGTTACCCACAATGATTTAAGGTTACTAATTTACAATTTAGGTTACCCACAATGATTTAAGGTTACTAATTTACAATTTAGGTTACCCACAATGATTTAAGGTTACCCAGAGACATTTAAGGTTACCCAGAGACATTTAAGGTTACCCACATTGATTTAAGGTTACCAATTGACATTTAAGGTTACCCAGACACATTTAAGGTTACCCAGACACATTTAAGGTTACCCAGACACATTTAAGGTTACCACAATGATTAAGGTTACCCACAATTTAAGGTTACCCAGATTTAAGGTTACACATGCATTTAAGGTTACCAGTGCATTAAGGTTACCACATGATTAAGGTTACCAATACAATTAGGGTACCACATGATTAAGGTTATCAATGACATTAAGGTTCCCATGATTAAGGTTACATTTAATAGGTTACCACAATGATTTAAGGTTACCCAGACACATTTAAGGTTACCGCATGCATTTAAGGTTACCCAGATACAATTAAGGTCACCGCATGCATTTAAGGTTATCCAGATGTTTTTAAGGTTGCCCAGGTGTATTTAAGGTTTACCACATGCATTGAAGTTTACCTAAATGTATTTAAGGTTAACACATGCATTTAAGGTTACCGAGATGCATTTAAGGTTACCGAGATGCATTTAAGGTTACCCAGATGCATTTAAGTTTAACACATGCATTTAAGGTTACCGAGATGCATTTAAGGTTACCCAGATGCATTTAAGGTTTCCCAGATGTATTTAAGGTTACCCATATGCATTTAAGGTTACCCATATGCATTTAGGGTTACCCAAATGTATTTAAGGTTACCTAGATGCATTTAAGGTTGCTTAGATGTATTTAGCGTTACCAAGGTGTATTTAAGGTTACCAAGGTGTATTTAAGGTTACCCACATTGATTTAAGGTTACCAATTGACAAATAAGGTTACCCACATTGATTTAAGGTTACCCACAATGATTTAATTTTACTAATTTACAAATTAGGTTACCCACAATGATTTAATTTTACTAATTTACAAATTAGGTTACCCACAATGATTTAAGGTTACCTAGATGTATTTAAGGTTAACACATGCATTTAAGAAGCAATGATCACTCATGCTATCTTTTCGATTGGATTTGGCAAACGTATCCAGTTTTGCAGGGTCCGGAATGGAGCCATTTGCACTGAAGTAATTAAATTTGAGACAAGTATTTCCATCTTGTAATTACACCGCATATTTATGGAAGAAAATCCAAACCTGAGATTGACTGTTTCCAAACTCTACCGTCTTGCCAAAGACTTGTTTGTTTTCAAAGGAGCTAGAGCAGCACCTGAGTAAAGCATTATTTAATTCTGAAGATGACGTATTACGCAATAAAATAAATATAAAATATTCTTACTGAACTCTAATAAAACTGATTTTTTCACTAACTTTATGCTTTCATTTTTAAATGTGGTACTTCTAATGCAATGGTGGCACCAACAATAGAATGTATCATTGATTGACTACAATACGATTGATAAAATCCCGCCCATAAATTAGTTTGACAGAATGATATCTACTGTCAGGTACTTTTTGAGTAAAACTACTTTGTCCCAGGAACCCGTTCGCAGTGTGTTACCATATATACCCGGGTACTCACTAAGTCTACAAAACCTTGCCTAGTAACACCTAACTTCTTCTCTCTAAATTAACCTCTTCCCACTCCAGTAACTGAACAATAACCTGTTCTCACATATTTAACCTGTTCTCACCTATTTAACCTCTTCTCAGCAAAGTAACGTTTCTACCCAAAACCATCTTGCAAATCTAGTGACCTCTTCACAGTCAACTTGTTTCTTCACACTCACTTCATTGTACGTCAGCAAATTTTCATCCAAGTGAATTTCGTCAATGGCAAGTAACCTTCTGGGTCAACATTAACACATGAATAAAGTAAATACAAATTGGACGAAACAAACCTTAATTACATGCAAACCCACCCAGCTGCGAAAAGTAGCTAAGGGTCCCGAATTGCAACTGAGGTTATCCACCATCAATTAATGTTACCCATCACCAATTAGGGTTGTTTGCCATCAAATAAGGTTCTCTACCATCATTGCCCTTCAGCAGCGGAAGCCGCCACTGACCAGGAGGTTCAGGTCTTCCTACTTTTTAGGTGACATGTGAGGGCAAATCTATTGCATTGTCAAAGTTAGCCGTCACTTAGTGATTTTGAGTAACCTTAATTGTCAATTGGTAACCCTAAATCATTGTGGGTAACCTTAATTGTCAATTGGTAACCCTAAATCAATGTGGGTGACCTTAATTGTCAATTGGTAACCTTAAATGCATGTGGTAACCTTAAATACATCTAGGTAAACTTAAATACATCTGGGTAACCTTAAAAGCATGTGGTAACCTTAAATACACCTGAGTAACCTTAAATACACCTTGGTAACGCTAAATACATCTAAGCAACCTTAAATGCATCTGGGTAACCTTAAATACATTTGGGTAACCTTAAATGCATATGGGTAACCTTGAATACATTTTGGTAACCCTAAATGCGTATGGGTAACCTTAAATGCATATGGGTAACCTTAAATGCATATGGGTAACCTTAAATACATCTGGGAAACCTTAAATGCATCTGGGTAACCTTAAATGCATCTCGGTAACCTTAAATGCATGTGTTAACCTTAAATACATTTAGGTAACCTTCAATGCATGTGGTAAACCTTAAATACACCTGGGCAACCTTAAAAACATCTGGATAACCTTAAATGCATGCGGTGACCTTAATTGTATCTGGGTAACCTTAAATGCATGTGGTAACCTTAAATACACCTGGATAACCTTAAATGCATGCGGTAACCTTAAATGTGTCTGGGTAACCTTAAATGCATGTGTTAACCTTAAATACATCTTGGTAACCTTAAATCATTGTGGGTAACCTTAATTTTAAATTAGTAACCTTAAATCAATGTGGGTAACCTTAATTGTCAATTGGTAACCTTAAATCAATGTGGGTAACCTTAATTGTCAATTGGTAACCTTAAATCAATGTGGGTAACCTTAATTGTCAATTGGTAACCTTAAATGCATGTGGTAACCTTAAATACATCTAGGTAAACTTAAATACATCTGGGTAACCTTAAAAGCATGTGGTAACCTTAAATACATCTGCGTAACCTTAAATACACCTGAGTAACCTTAAATACACCTTGGTAACCTTAAATACACCTTGGTAACGCTAAATACATCTAAGCAACCTTAAATGCATCTGGGTAACCTTAAATACATTTGGGTAACCTTAAATGCATATGGGTAACCTTAAATACATCTGGGAAACCTTAAATGCATCTGGGTAACCTTAAATGCATCTCGGTAACCTTAAATGCATGTGTTAACCTTAAATACATTTAGGTAAACTTCAATGCATGTGGTAAACCTTAAATACACCTGGGCAACCTTAAAAACATCTGGATAACCTTAAATGCATGCGGTGACCTTAATTGTATCTGGGTAACCTTAAATGCATGTGGTAAACTTAAATACACCTGGGTAACCTTAAATGCATGCGGTAACCTTAAATGTGTCTGGGTAACCTTAAATCATTGTGGGTAACCTTAATTTTAAATTAGTAACCTTAAATCAATGTGGGTAACCTTAATTGTCAATTGATAACCTTAAATCAATGTGGGTAACCCTAATTGTCAATTGGTAACCTTAAATCAATGTGGGTAACCTTAAATGCATCTTGGTAACCTTAAATGCATGTGTTAACCTTAAATACATCTAGGTAACCTTAAATCATTGTGGGTAACCTTAACTCATTGTGGGTAACCTTAAATCAATGTGGGTAACCTTATTTGTCAATTGGTAACCATAAATCAATGTGGGTAACCTTATTTGTCAATTGGTAACCTTAAATCAATGTGGGTAACCTTAAATGTCTCTGGGTAACCTTAAATCATTGTGGGTAACCTAAATTGTAAATTAGTAACCTTAAATCATTGTGGGTAACCTAAATTGTAAATTAGTAACCTTAAATCATTGTGGGTAACCTTAAATCAGTGTGGGTAACCTAAATGCATGTGGTAACATTAAATACATCTGGGTAACTTTAAGTACATTTGGGTAACCTTAAATGCATATGGGTAAAATTAATTGTCAATTGGTAACCTTGCATCAATGTGGGTATCCTTAATTGTCAATTGGTAACCTTACATCTATGTGGGTAACCTTAATTGCCAATTGCTAACCTTAACCTTCTGCGGAAGCCAACACTGACCAACGGCATCAGGTCTGCCAACTCTTTAGGTGATCTATGAGGACAAATATATTGCAGCCGTTAAGGCACTAGGAAGATTGCAAGCTTCGGGTGGTTGAAGTATGAGTGCCTTGACCTGCACGAAGCACCTGACCAGACCGTCGCGACGTGGGACGTGTAGACAACTATGCATGCGTGTACGTCCCTGAAGGATAGCAAAGCTTTCTGGGTCTGGGTGAGTAGTTTGAAAGTTATCAAGTGCCCTTTGATTCTAGATACTTATGCGGCAAAAAATTTGGCAATGCTTTTATTCAAGAACGGTTTGACGTAGAAGGATGCGGTTAGGTTTTCTGCATTACTTATTCAGTGCCGTTAATTATGCCGTAGCCAAATATATGTGCTATCTGGGCAGACCTCAGTACCTCAGTAGAAAATTTAAAAACCACTATAACTTTTTTGCAAAGATACTTAGCTTCATGCTGTCTTCATAAAAGTTGTTCCAAATGTCACGGGGAATCCAGAAAAAATGTTTTAAAAAATATTTGGGGCGATTTGAGAAACTTGACCTCTGACCCCCGCTTAAAACTTCGAATATCGAAAAATGAAAAGTGTGTCCGTCTGCGGGGTCGCTTAATGTACGTGTATGCCAAATTTCAAGAATTTATGATGAATTGGGGCCGAGTTATCTGCTGCCCTTTGATAAAATCTTTTTTGGCCCATATCTCGTATATGTGAGGTCATATGAAATTTTTAATTTCACTTCAACCAGTCTAGGATCAGGGTACCAAACGGTCCCAGGCTGAAAGGGACCGAACGGTCCCACCAGACGGACCAAACGGGCCCGTGGAAATTCAATGGGACCAAACGGTCCCAGTAAAAAAATAAAACCGTTGTAAATCACAATCTAATAAAAAATCACATACTATAAAACGATTTCGTGTGTCTGTATGTGTCCTTGTGCCGTCCGGCCTAATGCGTTTTTCTCAGAGATGGCTAATCTGATTTCAACCAAATTTCGTATACAGGTTCTAGAAAACCTTGAATAGAACCCCATTGAATTTCAGGTCAATAAATCAACTCCGAAGGTCAGAGGTCGTCAGTGGTTCAATACTTTTACATATGACCTTAATCATGTGGCACATGATTTTAGGCGCATTTTTACCATAATTACGAATCCACTGTTTGTTCCAATCCTATTTGAATCCAATCTTAGGTCCATTTTTGGCCAGGATTACGAATAAAATATCAATTTTTAAAAATTTAAATTTAATAATTTTAACAAACCGACTGCAAATTCGTAATCCTGGTTAAAAACTAACTGACCTAAAGTCATGTGTCGCTATGACCTCTGATCCAAAGTTAACCTGAAATTCTTAAGGTTTCTGTACGAAGTCCTGTAGTATCTGCATATCAAGTTTGGTTGTAATCGGTATAGTCATTGCTGAGTAAAAGGCATACGCCGGAATAAAAAACTATCAAGTATCTGCTGTATCTTATAATTACATTAGTTTCATTACTTATAGGTCAATTTCGGGATGTCTGACGATTTTTACGGGTCGAAGACACTCTAGTTCTAATAAAAATTTGATGGGACCGTTTGGTCCCATTTAAAGATAATTGCTAATTAAGTAGCCAGGACAATTAAAATTTCAAAGTTTTATATATTAAATACTTAGACGGGCTCGTTTTTTAATTTTCTGTTCATTTCCTTAATTAAATTCATTACATAACACGGTAAAAATTAGCAATTTAAATTATTTTCATATAATTATTTTTATTTCAAAAAATCGACGGTGAAAATTCGATTTTCGACGGTAGAAAATTTTACTTTTCATCGTTCTTTCTATTTCAATTTTAAAAAGTCCGTAAAACAGTGACACGTTCCGTAAACGGGATTATTTTGAAATTTGCTAATTTTTCGGAAATTACCTGGGATCGTTTGGTCCCTTCATGGGACCGTTTGATCCGTCTGGTGGGACCGTTTGGTCCCTTTGAGCATGGGACCGTTTGGTACCCTGATCCTAGACTGTCAACGTACCAGTTTTCATCAAGGAATATGGATATGGCAACGAAAATTTAATTTTCCGAAGGTCATGTCATAGCCTCGGAATAGAACTCAAATAGTAACGGCTACGCTGTATGCTGTATTCCCCCAACCCAAAAAGTATGAAAGGAACTGAACAAATTAAAAATATTACTTGGATGAGATGATGATGCAATGCACGTGTGCATTCAATCAAGACATCAAGTCCAGGGGCATTGTGACACTCGGGCAGTCTGCTATGCTCTTCTTGTGCTTCATTTTTGCCCTATCCATCCATTTGTCCTGCTCCCGTGTGACTTTCGGCTTTCTACGTGCATTTTGTCTTTGGCATTGCTTCCTTTTAAAACTTGTGATTTTAACCACAAAACCCGGTGAATTAACAAAGTCCTTCTGCATTTTAATTGCTGACAACAACCAACTATTCTTCTTCCTCTGACTTTTACAAGGAAATCGGTAAGATTTTTCAGTTAACTTATGATATCTTCGGATATCGATTAATCAGTGAAGTTTGCACGGTGCGGTGTGTCTAGAGTTTTCTCTTGCATCATCATTCAACGGCACACGTGATGTGGAAATCGATTTTCCGTTGAGGTTTGGTTGTCGATGGATGATAAGTTATCGAATCAAGCGATTGACAATGAAGATTTATAATTGTGGTTTGTTGTTTCGATGTTGTAGATTAAACGGTAAATATCGCAGTTGCCAAAATGATGAAAACTGTGTTCACTCGTGCGGTGGGACAGGGTGTCCACGCCCGTGCAGCTATGCGTCCACTGTCAACCGGTGGAACTTTGAACCTCGTTTCCAAGAAGTATGGAGGTCGACTGATGATTCAGTCAAAGAATCGCCTTCAAGCTGGAGTGCCAGCCATGTTGATGCAACGGTTGGATGGTGGAGTCCGTGAAGCCCATGACCAAAGAACCAAAGGTGAGCCTTAAGATTTTAAATTTTTTTTGGTATGACAGCGAATGAGTAGAAAGAAACTAATATTGTGTTGGTGTTGATAAATTTGTAGGAGATGAAGAGTTGATTGGGTTTCTTGAAGAGGAAATAGCCACAGAGAAGAAGATGCAACGCTCCACCAGCATTCCAACTTCATTTGAAGGATTCTCCGTCACTGTTGATAAGTCTGAAATTCTTTTGAAGAAACAGTTTGGTAATGAAGAGTAAGTTCTTAAGCAACACAATTTGTACATTATTTTGAAGTCTCTCTAAATGAAATGCATACTTAGCTTATTGATTTCTGATTTGTTTGTATTTGTAGAATCATTATCAGTGCTAACGTCAATCATTCTGTAGACTCGGATACGCTCGACGACCCTACAGTACCAAAGAAGCAAGAAGGTCAAGATGAAATGCGCTCCGCTCCAAACTTTGACATTGAAATCAAACGTGGTAGTCAAATCCTATGCTTCAACTGCTCCTTCGTGCAGAACCCACCCGAAGGAGAAGGTCAGAGCCAGGAAGAATTCAGTAAGAATCAAAATATGCACCATAATCATATTATGACATTCTCCTCATGAAAGATCAATTGTTATAATGCGTGTTTGTTTAAATTGCAGATGACATATTTGCAATTGATGAAGTGACAATGTACGAAGGAGAATGGGTCGACAAGGACTACGCTGTTGCTGGAGACATTCTGGATGGAGTAAGTAGACCATTTAATTGTTCAACATTTCAGTTACATCTTTATTTTTTGACAATGCATTACAAACACGATGTATTTTTAATCTTTCCAGTACCTCTATGATCTGTTCATGAATCTTTTGGAGGAACGTGGTATCACGAATGAGTTTGTGGAAAAGTTTTCCGATCTGTGCACCGACTACGAGCACAAGTTGTACGTTGAGCTTCTCGTCAAGTTGCAAAACTTCTTGGGCAAAAAGTAAATGTATCAATTCCCTCGTTATGCTGTTCTCAGCCGACATACTGTTGTTACACAGTCCTTATGATGGCTAATAAAAATTTAACCTGAAATGTACCATGTAATTGTTGCCATCATTATGAAAATCTAGATGTAGTAATTGTTAGACTGTAAAATATTTTCGAAGGAAAGCTAAAAGAATGTTTTGCATTTGTGTACTATCATGATTAAGTCAGTAAACCCACTTCTTGTTTTGTTCATGTCATTTTTATACGCTACTAGAACTGTAATTGTTATTCTCTAGAATGTTAGTGTATGCATACAGGGAAGAGAAATAAAAATGTAGTCATTTTGTGATCTCCATTTTTCTCAACAACTTCACTTATTTTTGCATCTTGATCATATATAATTCACTTTACTACACGTTATATATATTATATATATTCTTCTCACTGTTTCAACTTTGAAAACCAAAAGAAAAATCAAAACCAAAAACTGAAAGCAATCTCATTTCATCTCATCAATAATAATTTAATAAGAATAATAGTAATCATAGTGACAATAATTATAATAATTCAATGCTAGGATCAAATAATAATAATACACTAAGAAAGTTGCTCTTTCAACTTCCTACCATTTCTACTAATTATTGGAATCAATCATCAACTTAAGACGTGGTGTGTGTGTATCACTCCTACAATTACTTTACGTGAGATATAAAAAAGCAAGCACTTATCATCAAATTAAAGTCAATCAGTTTTCCAAATCACGATATTTTTTCTTGTATCAACAACAATAATAATAATAATTACATGGTTGTATAATAGTAGTAGTTTACACCGTACTGCAAATAAATAGTGTGTGATTATGATAATTTGTATTAGTCACTCTTCAACTTTCGGATTATCTTTTTTTCTTTGCAAACACAGACATGCACATACATTAACAGAGATATGAAATTTTCAATTGAATAATCAAAGTAGACTCATAAAAATCACAAACTCTACTACCAATCTAGAAATATGTAGCTTCTATATGATTTTTCTTGATTTTATTAGTTAACTTGTTTATAATACAGGGCCTACCAAATCTACCTTGTGTACATGTCATAAAATTATTATTTCTTGTTAAGTTGCAGCTACATAAACAAATTACTTAAAGTAGACCAGGATAGGTTATCTGTTTGATTAAATACCACGACACTCTATTGTACAACTAATGAACAAATTACATTGTTTTTTTCAAGACAGAGCTTTTCTGTTTGTTGTTATTAGACCATTCTCTCTCCCTAGAACGGCAGTAGTCACCTGTGTGTAGAAGATAATTACGCAAAACTTTATAGATTAGGCATAATTTATAGTACAGATATATATAACGTAATTATTAATTACTTCTTATATTACAACAAATGTAGGATTATTATAATGTTTTTTAGTAATGCATTTTTTCCTAATGACCATCATTCACGGTATTCCACTAAATTCTTTTTAACACTTTCTACATGCTACGGTTACATTTTCACTGCTGATTTTCACATTACACATTCCAGTAGGGTGGACTAAAATACAGTATAATTTTAGGGCTTATGTCCATATACATATAGTGTGTGTCGATTTAGAGGTATATGTATCATCATTATTACACAATGCATAATTATCATAATTTAAAAGTTCCTACTATCCTACATTCCATATCCTTGATAAGGAACACCGGTACCGTATGCATTCGGATAAGCGGCTTGGGTGTATCCTGGTGGCATCATTCCCGGTCCTGCGGTTAGCATCAGTTGTGGCTCTGTGAATATAGAAATAAATGCAAAATATCCACTCATTAGAACAAAATTATTACTTATATTTAGCATTGGAAAGCTAATGAATGTGTCAAATTACCCATTATCATGGACTTCTGATCGTTCACTGGACCTTCTTCCATCCTTTGCGTTTCCAGTTCTTCTAGTCTGTCAATCTAAAATGAAATGAAACTTTTATTTAGACGCATCCACAAAAGTACCACTAAACTTATTAAAGGAAATAATATATTTCGCATACCTTGGTACGATATTCCCTAAGCACCTGGATCATGTAGGGCATAGCAAAGTCCATAATACCGTTTCTCCAAGATAACTCAAGAATGACATCGGGATGGAGGAGGTCGTAACAATGAAACAAACATGCTGAGAAACAGTCGTGATTGCCCTTCTCCAGGAACCATACAAGGAGCTCCTCTGCAATGTCGGGGTTCTTTGATTCTGCAGCGTACTCCATTGCATCCTTTAATAAATATTTTGAAAATATTCATGGTTAGGTAATAATGCAACACACAAGTTCAACCTTTATATGTTTTCCGTATTTTCATGACAATTCGTAACATCAAAATGTATTCAGAGTGTAAACAGCCGAAAAGTAAATATAATCATTAAAAAGGTATTCAATGTGCGTTTCAACTTAATCAACTTTGAATCTTACCTTGTACAAACGGTCTTTCTTGCAGAGTTCAACTGATTGCTTCCACCTGTTGTTGCCCTTGTAGAGATAGGCAGCAATTCTTCTGAACTCAATCAGCTCGTGTTTCTCGAGCTTTTGAGCCAAGGCAATATTGTCAAAGTTGTCAAAGGCATCAATGGAAGTACGGAGTCCTTGGTAGTCTTCCTCCTCTATCAGTAAACTGTTAAGAGCCTCATTGATTGCTTTATTGTTCAAACTCTGAACTGCCCGAAGATAAGGCTTCACCAATTTCAAGTGATTTGCCTAGAAAACAACGAGAATCTTGTTTAGAATCCAATAAAAATAGAAAACTGATTGTGCAAACAAGTAGCAAAAGTACCTTGGTGAAAAAGTTGACAGCTCTTGTGTGATCCATTCTGGGAGCCAGTACCAGCAGGAGGTCGTTAAGGAGCATAGGTTTGTAGTCTAGATAAAATTGAATGGCTTTGTAATACAATTCTATGTTAGCAACTTTGGTGATAATGTCTTTGAAGTGGGATTCCCTCCACGCCTCGGTTGGATGTGACATCATGGCTGTCACGGCATTGTCATATTCTTCATACTTATCATACAAAAAGACCAACTCGGCCCATAAGTGAGCCTGTTCAGCAGCGCGTAACACCTGTCCAACAAAAAGAGAAAGTTTGCATGAAAAGTCTACGTATAAAGCGAAGGCTGATTATTACTATATTTTTTGCAATCCTGATTCAAAACATACCTTTGGAATGTTGACCCGAGACCAGAACAACTCTAAGTGCTCTTTCATCTTCTCCGGCTTGAATTTGGAATAGAGAATAGCAAGCTCTGTGAACATGCCCATGTGAGCCCTTTCAAGTCCCAGAGCAGCCTCCAGCAAATTAATCAGCTCTTCAAAATACCCTCTGTCTTGATAGTGATTGATGAGGTCTTCCAACTCATCCGCATGAACCACAATGTGGAGACCACACATCTGAGCCAGACGGAATTCTCCAGACTCGACACAGGCAAAGCACACCTCCTTCCAAGTACGAGTACTACAATAACAAATTGAGATTAAAATTTCCCGTTGAACAAGCTCATACATTTTTTACTGATCATAAAATTGGCTCCACATACCTGTTTGCTTTTCTGGCAGAATCTACAGCCCCTTGGTATTCCTTGAGGTGAACAAGAGTGATGGCGAGTCTGGCAAAATTGGAGATATTGTTGTAAAGAAGCTTAGCTGCCTCATACATTCCCGACTCGAAGCACCGGTCGCCAATCTTTTGAATGTCTGCGTGGTTTGGACCCGAAACAAACTCTTCCAAATCAGCTAGTCTACCTGTCTTGGCGTATGCATAGATCAATTCTGTCTCAATGAAAGATTCTCTAGCCTTCTTTCTTGCCATTTGAAGGTATCGGACAAGATCCTCCCAACTTTCAGTTTTGTGGGCAGTCTCAACAACATCCACATATGAAGATGGATCATCTGCCTTGATGTAAGAGTCGATGGCCTCCTTGACAAGACCCTTCTGGAGTTGGGCCTTGGCCAACTGACTCCACACAGCTGGCTCGTTGCACCGCTCAGCAAATTCATAGGCACGGTCAAGATTGCCTACGTTGTCTATCAGCACCTGGATGGCAGACGTATTGACGTCAAACTTCTTGAAGATAGCAAATGCCTCCTCGTAAAGTTGGTTATTGATTGCAATGTTGGCAATGTCGGGAGCGTCATAGTTGTCCAGACGATTAATATACTCCATCACGCGACTTCGATCAGCTTTGATTGCTGTAAGAATGAGAAGATTCTGCAAGTTCCGATGGTCAGAAAAGACCGAGTTGTCTAGGACGATCTTTTCAAGGAGCTCAATCAGCTCATTTGGCAGGTCGGCTGTCATGAATGCCTTAACAGTAACGGAAATATCCTCGGGATCTTGAGTTTCCGAAAGGGCCGTCTGGACCACCTGGTCTATAAGCTGCCTTCTGAAGGGATTCTCTTCATTCAAAACTTCAGCCCATAGCTCAGGGTCACGGCGACGTACCAAATATCTCGCCTCGGATTTAAACAGGGAGTTTTCGTTGCACACGTGAATGAGCTCCCGATCACAATGACCTCGCTCGTATGCAACACACGCCAAATGAGGATCTCGTTTCTCACAGTATTTGCCGACCACACGACTGTCGTAGTACTGATTCTCCCTAGAAGCAAATGAATTTTTCTTGTTATGATGAACTTTTAAATACACTTAAAGAAAGCAAGTCATAATTAAATCTTATTCACTTACTTCAAAAATCTCTCGGGATTATTATTGCTGTCAATATAAATTTTGGCAAGTGCATTATGGGTAGCTGGCTCAACGACTCCTTCATGAGTTCGGGACTCCAGCCAAGGAAGAAGCAATTTCAGACGGTTTCTCTTCTCTACCTCTTCGACTAACTCATCAGTAGAGAACTGACCTCGAACTACCATAATTAGGCTCTTGATCACGTCTTCGGAGCAGTCGACGTCCAACAAACCTCCAACGACCACAGGAAGTCGAGAGGGATTGACCTGTAATTTTTTTTAAACATTAGTTTAAGAGGACTCATAGTTTATATTTTTACCCTCATCATTCGAGTTTATATTGTGCTCACCTTTTGTACGTAGATTTCAATGTATTTTTGAAGATTATTACGGTAGAGGTATAACACAAGGTCATGGACGAAGTCGAAACGATCGCAAACAATGATAAGCGGCAACTGATCAGTCAACTTGGCCTCCTTCAAAAAGTTCTTGACACGCTCTGCATTATAGCAGTTAGACTCGCGACAGATCCTCTCTACTTCCTTAATTTGTCCAGTCTTGCATGCCGCCTGGATATACTTAAAGTGCACCTCGGAATCCTGGCTAAAGTTGACAATCGAGCCAAGGAAGTAGAACAGACCTTCGTAACTTTTGAAGGATTCAAACAAGTCGATCAAGGCTTTTGCAGTTAACTGAAATGAGAAAACAGGACTTATATTACTTGAAAGAATTGTAAACATTATTATGTTTGACTTTGCATATTTTCTCAGAATTAGTCTCATATTATTAAGGTTATCATCAACACATAAATGTTGCAGAGTGTAAACAGCCTATTTTGTATAATCATTGATGACTATTCCTGAATAAAAGCTCAAATTAAACGTAAAGATTCTTACCTGCTCGTGATACTTTGTCGCAATTTGTACACAAATATTTAGATTTTGACGGATATTAGCAGTCAGCATTGCTTTCAGACATTCAACAGAATCCTCCACCGACAAGGATCCAAAGTATTGGACCAACCATTCCGGATTGAGTAAATGAGTATGAACAACCGCACGCTTGATATCGTACAGGTCTAGAAACAAACCAGACACATTGATTAGTATTCGATAAAACAAAACACCACAACAGAGCTCAAGCTTCAAAATAAGTCATAGTTGGTGGATTTTCAACAACAAACCAAAGAAAAGTAAATCAATGGTTGATTATTCAGGAGCGATAATTTTGTAATCATTTTGATAGATCTGTAGGTAAAAGTAAATCTTTGGGTTTAGACATACCTGTATAATGTTCAAGGGCACGCTGCAGTAGCCCAGCCTTTTCACACATTTGAGCAATGTGCGATTTGTCGTAGTGTGTGAACATTTGGTTGCCTAAAATGGCATCCGCGACCTGAGGGGCAGCGATCAAGTTCATTTCAAGAAGGCGTGTCTGCAGGGGTCCCTCAGCTGGTCGGTTATTTTTCAAAGCGTCAAGCAAAAAGGCCGTACACTGCTGTACCATGTTTTGTTCCATGAAGACATCCACAATCTAATAATTCAAAATAACAATTGGTTAAAATGATGACATCTTAAACTTTACAAAGCTATGAAATAAAACAATTAGGACTCTTTTTACCTGGTTGATGTCTGCTAAAGGCTCATCGTCTTGAACCAACATTTGCGCAAAACCTACTCCTTGGTCAGGATTTACACGCATTAGCTGTCTTAACAAGAAGATGTAATCGGGAGTGTACCCAACCTTCTTAGCATATAGAACTATTTTATTGAACTGTCCAGTCTCCGCAAAACATTGGATGACCTGAAAGCACAAAAGTCGACCACATTTTATATTAACTATGTAGCTTTACTAGCCTGCAGATAGACATATTTAGGAACTAAATCTCATAATAGTTGTTATCATCAACAAAAAATTGCAGAGTGTAAACAGCCTAAAATTGTATAATCATTGAAAACCGTTAATAAGTAATATATGTTAGCAAGATAACGTTACCTTATTGGGAACATTGGCTCTCAAATACACAGACAGAGCCAAGGTGGGATCCACTTGCTTTACCAAGTCTCCCAATTCTTCGGAGCATTCCAGTTTGTCTTCTTTTAACCACTTTTCCATCAACTGCTTTTTGCCTTGTTGAAGAACAGGGCGTGAAAGTTCAAGGGATTCATACTTATTCAACTGGCCCTGTAACAAACGAAAAGAATACATAGTTTAGTATTCATCTCTTTAAAATTGCAACTAGTAGCTGAATTTAGTTGCTAGATTCATAGTTGGTGGATTTTCACCAGTCCGTCAAAGACTCGCAAGCCAGTGACGCGTAAGCGGCGATATGTTTGTAATCATTTATATCAGTACTTTTAGAAAGAGTTAAAAGTATAGAACCATACCCTATCGAGTAAAATTCCAAAGTATTGCAGTAATGGAGACGTTTGTCCAGGCTGTGTTGCTACTTGCTGGAAACGTTGGATGGTTTGAGGGGTCCTCAAAATACCCTTGGGAGCCTGCGCAGCTACTTTAGCAGCATCTGTATACTGGCCATTTTGGAAAAGGGTATTGAACTTGCGAATGAAGAGGTCTTCAGCGCCGGTCAGATTGTTTCTAAAGGCAACTCGCAATGCTAGGTCTTGATTTGACAAACTGTTGACAATGTAGGACACGATAGTCTCCTCATCAATCGTGACAGATAGAACCTGACAAAAACGAAACATTTTGAAATTAAATAGTTGCATTTTAAGATCTGATCTACTTATAAAATACGCTGGAAAGTTACCTGGCCCTTCCTGTTGACACCAATTATACCACCGGTACTTTCGTGTGGCGCAGTAACAAAAATGGTGTCAGAACTGATACGGTTCATGTAAATACATTGCCCGCTCTCCAAATCGTACAAGTGGATGTAACCGTACTTGGTTATCAAGTAAATAATGTCATACTTGTTGCTAGCCTAAATTATGAAAGAAAACAAAAGTCATGCTGCAATTAGACTGCATAATATTGAACATGCAATTTGTGCTAAAGCTAGTCATCATACCTGCATTGCTACAGGAAAATCGGTTTGAGCCTCAGGTGGGAAGAACACATCCATTCCTTTCTTGGGAAAAGGTTGATTTCCGGTTGGTACACCACCCACTTCCACAATATGAAGCTTACCGCCTTGCATGTTTCGAACAGCAAAGCACAGAAGATTGGAAGGCTCTGGATTCCCCTCAAGCTTGATCTGGGCAAATGTTCCCGCATGACCTTCAATTGGCTGGCTAACTTTCCGTTCAACGGAATACAGTTGCATAGCTCCCACCACACGATTTTGCTGAAACAACAAAGCCATTTTAAAATTATTGAAAAATTCCTAATATATTTACTCCACTTAAAATGAAGCAACTTTCTTACCTGGGCTGAAATAGCAACCAAAAGCAGCCAATTTTGTTTGGGATCCGTCCGATAATTAATAATTTGCGTTCCTGCAAGACTGGAATGTCTGTCAAACATTTTCTGGGGTGTGGAATCCCCCTCCATACTCCAGTGATAGACAGCACTGTCCGTCACCAGCCCAATGGTATTGAGTGATATCCACTTCCAGAAAATGACCTCTTCTGCCAGTGAGTGCGACTTCATCTTGCTCTTCATCTCGATATTAAAAATCTGCAATGTTTTCGCCGCCTTCAGAGCAATCACTTTACTCGCAGGATTCATAATCGCCGAGTCGGCAGTAATAGGTCGCCTAATCGGACTGTTAGGATCCGTCATGTCAATAATGACAATCTGAGCAGACTCGCCCACCTTCTCCCTCACACAAATAAACTTATCCGACTCCATGGTCAAGTTATTGAAGCTGATGTTCGCTTGATTAATTCCGATCGCAGTGAGCTGCAGAATAACAAACAGAAACACAAAACATATTTTAAAAACCCTTTCCCAATCACACAGACACACCTTCACTCCCACCATATTTCCTACCATACTTTAAACCCCAAAAGTCAAAAGTGGGCGTAAATTTTAATTCCTGCCCATCACCCCCACACCACATTAAAAACTCTCCACTTTTCTCTTAATTACCTGTAAATGCTCCTGGAATCGGATGGGAATGATGTTGGACGTCATTTTAATGACCTGCTGTCACCCGCTTTTTAAATAAAAAAGTACTCCAAAAAAACCTCTATTTCTCTCGTCTTGACACCCGGATGACTGCTGGACTCTCTCTGGCTTACTCACCGTCACCACCACCACACAAGCTCAGCTATCTCTCTACTTGACTTGATCTCGCACTATCTGATATTCTCTTTCTGTCTGTTAACTTGTAATGCTCTGTGATGTGTAAGCCAAGCAAAGAGAGATATGATTCATAATGTTATAAAAAAAATATCCACACCAAACCATAAAAATGTAGAGCTTTTTTTATACAAAAATTAATATTTTTTTTACTCACATTCACTCTCTCAAATAACTCAACAACGACTAATGTAAAAAAAAAGTCACAAGTTCTGCTTCTGCTTAAGTTTACGTGTACACAAGGCAGAGTAGACTTTTGGCGAAAGAAAATATTTCTCAAAAAATATATTCTCAATTGTTCAGTGTGAAAGGACAGAAAAGTACCACAGAGAATACCTCTCGCGTTTCTGTGGCTGATGCTTCAGCAGAGAACAGAAGACCAACCTAACACAGAATCCGTTTTTCTCTACACTTTATCCACCTCTCTGACAAGTCAGAGTCTGACTGTTCTCAGAGTTCTATCTATCGGGCTGATACTTTGAATGTCTGTCCGTCCGTCGTCACCACTAACGTCCAACGTCACCGTAGTCACAAGAAGAATTACATATTATCATCAAAAGAGAAAAAAATGCCAAACCAATGACCATGTATGCTTTTTAAGCCTATTTAGTAGTCCGATTATTTTGCACAGAGAGTTGTGCAGCACAGCAATATAATCATCAGAGAGTTGAATAGAGGAGCATATTATATATTATCATTAGTTGGGTTGAACTTAACTTGTGTATAGTGCATATTAAAGTAAAGTAGTTAGTCCTTTTCGCAATTTTGCAGCCAGAAAAGTCAAAATTTGATGTTTTGTAAAAAAGGGATGCATAATAGAGAACATGGTGGTGAGAAAAGAGATTTGATTTCGGTGTAAATATATACCACTGCTGCTATAATAATACATGATACAAGGCATCATCATCACCACTTTCCGCCGATGTGTACATAAAAGCTCGTATTCTTTGATATGGTGGCAGCGGTGGTGGGTTAGGTTAGGTGTGTAATAAGTCTCTGTAGTACTATGATCATCGTCATCATCATCATCGGTGATCAGCGGAGGATATATACACACAATATTAATGCCAGCACATAGAACAGAGAGTTTAATAGCATCAACGTTATTCTTGTCAGTTCTCAGAAGGATTCAGAATGAGGATGATAAGTATGTAGAGGAGAGTATAAAGCGCTATTATGACCATGCTAGTAAAGTGGTGTCGAGTGTCGGCTGCTCTACTACTGTTTCGCTATTTTCAGGGGGAATATGCTTAAAAATGCCTTTTCTGCTATTCTATCTAAAATGCCAAAAGAAATGCGGGATATGAATATACACTATACATTACGCGTGTAGATGGCTTTAGAGAAATGAAAGGGGAAAGTTCATAGAAAATGTGGCGTTAAATGTGTGACACCGATGAGTTGGCTGCGTGTTCAAGTACTTGTGTTTAACTTGGTTTTTGGTGTCTATTTCGGCTTGTCTGTGTTCAATGAACGCTGTCTGATAAATGGACAGCATAAATACATACAAGACCGGAGTACCCAGTACCCACCCACCAAAAACGATATAAACTTTTCACTATAATATCCGTGTACACACAGAGGGAGTAGTAGTAAAAGTTGTGCATGTCCACTTAATAAGTTGTTTTCCTTTTAAGAAGCACTCTGTTAGATAGAGTAGCGAGTAAAGCCGTACGCATAATGTATGCTGAATAATACATAGAAACCGTGTGTAATATGCCGGCTATCTTGTTTGTTGTCATAGTATGACATGCTGTAGGCCCGTATGAAATCTCTGCTTGCTTTTATATATACCAAAATAGGTAGAACGTTAAACCCGTCTTGAGAATGAATTTTTCTTGCGGAGATGCACAAAAATATATTTTTATAGTAAATATAGCCAATAGTAGTTCCTAAGTAAAGTAAGGTAAAGAGGGAGTATGTAAGCATATCGGGAGAAAATAAAGTTAGTACATGGGCAAGAGATGAGGATGAACATGAGATGTTATAAGTTATTGGATTGGTGATGTGTAAGTGGAAAAATGGTTTTTGGTTTGGTTTGATGTTGTTGGCTGATTTGGCTGTTAAGAGTATAAACTGACTTTATTCACTCCTTCAATTTACTACGACAACGCTGTGCTGCTGCGCTATGCAAGCAAACCAATGTAATAAATGCACTTGTTTTCACGCCTCGTACGTGTCTTTAGTCTTTGTATTATGTCTTGTTTGAATCATAGCCCTTTTTAAATGAATCAATGATGGAGGACGTGTGTGTGCGTATAATAAAAGTTGGTAACTGATATGGCAAAATGGCAACGGCTTATTACAATAAAAAGCACAATGGTTTAGCTGCCATTTAGAGAGTATAACTGATCATTGATTATAATGGCAACCATTAAAACTGATGTGTTAACTTGTAACGGCAACAGCGAGACTATATAATATGCAAAATGATGAAAATGTAGCATGCAAAATGAAATAGGAAGCAGGGTTGTCTGTGAGTAAGAGTTATTATAGTTGATAGAATGACACATGAAACGGAATATTAATATTTATGCACTTCTGGTAAAAATCATGCATCGTCATGCTTGATTGTGAGTATGGATTGGGAGGAAGCAGCCGCAATAAACTTTACAAAACTCAAATTAAGTATTGCCACGGGTATATAGGGGCCAGGGGGCTATTAGCAATCTTAAGCAACTCTAAAGACAGTCGCAGAACTTTAAGGACAACTTTAGGTCGCACTCTTTGTCATTTATAACAGCGGACTGAGCTTTAAAAACCTGATTCAGGCCCTTCGGATTCGAATTTTAACAAACGGATCTCATATTTGCAATCCTAGTAAAAAACTGGCCTAAAATCATGTGTCGCACAGTATAGATTCCGTAATTTTGCAAATTCGGACCTTAAGGTCCTGATTTAAGGCCCTTCGGATTCGAATTTTAACAAACGAGCAGCGTATTCGTTAGTTTGGTCAAAAATGGATCTATAATCATGTGTCACACACCATAGGTTCCTTTATAAAAAGTTTCGAAATCGCTGTGACCTCTGACCTAGAGTTGCCCTATCCGGGTCAAAATCACTAGTGTTCATCCTCAGGTCATATTCTATCTTTCTGCAAAGTTTGGCGGAAATCGGTTCAGCCATCTTCGAGAAAAACGCATACTCACGGACGGCCGGACGGCCCAACGGCCGGAACACAATCTTATTAAGTATTGCAGGCAATACTTAATAAAAGGATGACTGGTGATGGATGATTATAGATTGAGTTGTTATTTCATGGATGAATGTATCAACTTGCCAGAATATCGGATCATATTGATCACCTATACATGTCCCCTTTCTCTCTGCAGAGTCTGCAGAGTCTGCATTGTACACGGAAGCACGAAGAAAGCCCCCAGAAAAAAGCCACTGCGAAAAAATCCCCCGGAAAAAAGCCCCCTACGAAGAAAGCCTCCTACGAAAATTACCACCTGCGAAGTTAACCACCCACGAAAAATGCCCCCTGCGAAAATTACCACCTATGAAGTTAACCCCTAACGAAAAATGCCACTTTTTTACTTGAAATGTGATAAGTCAAATTCCAGAAACAAACATATACAGTTTTAATATTACTTCCACATTACTATGTATTCAAAAATTCATAAGGATGCGCATATTTAGGTTTTTGTTGTCATAAAACCCAACGTAAAACAATACTAAAGCTACAATAATTTTTTGGTTTTCTACAAAGCTAACATTACAAAGTCCAATTTTCTGATTTTTATACAAACATTTAACTTGCACATTACAAATTAAGATTATAGGCTACTCCTATAACGTATTTCAACTACTCTTGGTAGATAATTTGTGTTTAAATATTTATTGCTTACTATCAGGTACGTCATACTATGAAGTTCATAGCATAACAAGTTATTGTTGCATTAACGCGAAACAATGGCTTTTAGTATGTAAATATTTACATTGGGAATTAAATGCAAGTGCACTCTGGGCTTTGGGTTACGGATGAAAAATATTAATTATCTTGCAGCTGTACCAGGGTTAGCTGGACTTTGAACTCCTAGTCTTATAACTGATCAAAAATCAAATTACAGTAGATTAAACTACAACTTGGTTGGTAGTGTTGAACTTAGTTAAAAATCAATTTATATAAGCCCATCTGGCATTGTAAAGATTGCCAGTTTCATGAAAATTAAATTAAAACTCTATATGTTTGTTTCTGGAATTTGACTTATCACAATTCAAGTAAAAAAGTGGCATTTTTCGTTAGGGGTTAACTTCGTAGGTGGTAATTTTCGCAGGGGGCATTTTTCGTGGGTGGTTAACTTCGCAGGTGGTAATTTTCGTAGGGGGCTTTCTTCGTAGGGGGCTTTTTTCCGGGGGATTTTTTCGCAGTGGCTTTTTTCTGGGGGCTTTCTTCATGGACCCATTGTACACACTTGCTTTGGCAGTGTCGAGTGTGTGTGATGGTCAGTTTTTTCATAGACATAAGACCAAACATTTAATATAGAGCTGTTTAATGGATGTCTGCATGGGCGTCATATTTACAGATTATAGATCATGACATCGCAGCGAGCATAAAAACAGCTATTCTGTTTTCATACATCCCATGCAGAATGGGCAGATAAACTTTATGCATTTCGCTTTTTTTATTGTTTTTCAAAAGTAATGCTATCATAAGTGCTTGTTTACATTGCTCTGGCCAAAACTCCCTTTTTATTGCTTAATTGAACTCGCGTTCATCTGAGCTGAGTTCATTTTAGAAAGCTGAAATCTACAATCTCTTTGAGTAAATCTTTAGAGCGTTTTATGATTCTAGTGTTGTTATTTTTTTATTTCTAGTACCAGCGTATGCATTTAATAATGAGCAATATTATCTCAAAATCATAAAGGAAATACACGTACATCATACTACGTAATATAGTAATATATACAGGATTTATTTTTATGTCATTCCCTTCAAACGAAAGTGGCACAAAACAAACATGAAAAATGAAATGTCATATACTTCATTATTTTTTCTACAAGTATTAATTAGTTCAATGACTGATAAGCACTTTTCTAAAGGTTTGTCATGCATAATATTCACATAGCAGCAACGACTATCCAATTATAATCTGATGTCACAATTCTGTATGCATAACATACTCTGTAATCAAAGCCTTTGATTCAAAGGTTAGTCGGTGAAAGTAAAATTTGATGCCACCTGCTTTATCATCATCATCAGTTCTCCTGAAAAGTTTGTATGAGTTTCACCTTTTTCCTCGTTCTATTGCGAAAACCCTTTCAAAGTGTGAAATACAACAAAAAAGAAATTAATGTGCACTGCAACCATGTTGTAAGTATTTATTTAAGTAGTAAGTACACAAAATCTGTGTGTACTGTAGTTGTAAAGTTTGCTTTGCTCTTATTTGTAACGAGCTTTATATAAGCCGGGTAGCGAGCGAAGTATGCACTTAATCATCCATTTTATGTTTTCCCTTTTTGGACAAGTTGCTCCCAGAGTTCACATTCTCGATCCTCGCTTTTCTCCGTCGTTATCATTCTCATCATCATCATATTAAGCAAATAAAGTTCCATCTGTTGTGGAAAGAAGAGTCCTTATGGTTCCACCTGGAACTTGTGAGTCGTTAAAAAAACGGCTTGTGTGAACGTACACTACTTACGATTTCTGTGAGTGAAATGGTTTTTCCCGTTTCTACGGGTACTAGTACTCGCTTTCTTCTTTTGCTGTAGTATGAAAATAAACTCTTGTTTATTATCTGTCTTCCACAGAAGAGTAAATCTTTAGAAGGAAACTTTTGGTGTCCTAAAAACAGCTAAAATTGACTGAAGTCTGTTGTGATATGATAACGAGAGGACGATCATGATCGCGAACACGATATTTATATGATTTTCTCCTTTTTCCCAATTTTACGCTGGTACGCGTGTACACGCAGAATACCCCAAGCTTCCTTCCTTCTTCCAAGAAAAGTACAAAAGAGCTACTAAAACTCAGCGGAAACGTGTTGTGCTGGCTAGGAAATTAGCATAAAACTATACATTGGATATACATTATAAAATATTTGGCCTATGCAAACAGAGGAGAAAGTGTACAAGCAGCAGTATTTTTGCTAGTGTGCGGTTACCCTTCTTGTTCCCTTTTTAGGACTGGTAAAAGGAGATCTGCATGCAGCGTTGCTGAGTATTAACCATTTGTTCGGAAAAGATTGCGAGAGATAGAAAGTTCAAAGACGAATGAAGGGAAAGGAGAAAGTGTTTTGACTGCTGCATATTATGCCTGTCTTGTCCTGTGTGGGTCTCTTGGTGATTGAGAAAAGGGAATCGGGGAAACTGGATGTTTTATGTGCTCCACTTTTGGAGAATAAGCAATGCTATTTTTCTTTTTAAATAAAATATTTATGTCTATACATCGTCGTGAGAAACAGAAATGCGCGTCATAGTCATGGATCGAACAACTTGTTTTGCCTGCAACACGTTTCACAATAACAACTTTTTATGTAACTGTAGCTAAAGGCTGTGCTTTGTCGTTTCATGGCATATGGCATAATTTGATGAAAATCCTATCAAGCAAAAACGACCTCCTTTAAGATGCTTACGTACACTCATGACCGACCAAAAAGAAGCTGCTTGTAAGCCTTAGTTTTGAAATAGTATGAAAATTTCATGAAAAGCAAGCTTTACATCTTTGCTACATTACCACCGTACAATGAGTCTCTAAATTTTTGAAAAGCTGAGGCTTGCTATCGCAATGGCATAAATGTACGTACAAAAGAGTGGTGGTAGGTACTTCTGCCCAGAGATTCTGTATCTCGCTCGACTCAATAAAACCGGAGGCCGTCACGAAACTAATCTTTTTTCATTACCGCGTCATTACACAAAAAGAATCAGAGGAACTGAGAAACGGGAGATTGTGAGGTATTACCGCATATAACTGGGAAATTCCTTTATAGACTATTTCTCTGCCAACCGTGAAAAGCTTTGGTCATGTAAAGTAAAGTTCTTTCATTTTGTGAATTATGACGTTGCCTCATGTTTTTGCCATTCCCGACGGAAAGGCTTAAATCCCATGCTTGCATTACATTTACCCCATGCCAAATCGTCGAAATGCGAGAATGGAAACTTATCTGTTGTTATATATCATATCTGAAAGGATTAACTAGGCATTACTAGCGTGACGCGACGGCACTGAAGGCAAAGGTAAATCTAACCAGGTGCAAATGTTTGAACTGACTGTAACAGTTTCCTGGACACGTTCCTTGGAAAGATGCTTAAAGTGAAAGTGATGCATAAGACCTGAAAACACTTTAAGCTATTTTCTAGAACAAATAAAATATATATGCTTGTAGCTTGTTCAAACAAACTGACACAGGATATGTCTGACTTTTACCGGGTTACTTAATACAGGTCATGCATGCTATAATAGGGTTATGTATGGTTTGTTTGATTTCTAAACAAATGCCAGCATTTCATTACAGAGTGAGAGTTAATGTTTCTTTTCATTGGATTAATATTGAATTACACCTAATACCAACTCATTAGCAGAGCAGAAATGACAATGCGGTAGTAGTAGCAGACTAGTGTGGCCACATAGTCGTTTTTGTACAAGTTCTCATTCAACATCATCATCATGAGATTTACTCCAATTCCTACATTTTGGTTTCACTATGCCCTGCTTCTGCTTTCATTTCCTTTTTTGGTTCTCAGTGCCTTTCTATTTGCTTGCACGTTGCGACATGAGAAATGCGAAAGAGCAAAAAGGAAGACCAGAGAAGGATATTATGATGATGTTCCTTTTTGCTTTCTACGATCCTCTCCGCACACTGCTTCTTGTACGCTAATGCAATTAAAAAAGTTTTCGGGTTTCCTTCCTCCTCCTGTTGCCCTTCTTTCTACATTTTGGAGAGTTGCTTTTGTCCGCTTTTTATTTCACATCAAAGCTCTGAACGACTCATCAAATTCCTTTTTGTCCTTGTGAAATGCGATACGTGACACACACAATAAGGAGAATGTCTACTTTAATTTTAAAGTACGTGAGTGCTTCGGTTCTCAAAGTAGCACACCTTGGTCTTTTTGAAAACTCCAGCGTCATTGTGGAAAGCAATTAAAATTCATATTTGCTGCTGTCAAGATGTTTTCTATATTTTAGTATGAAAATATGTTTTTTCTATATGCAAGCTTTTATTTGATTTGCTTGATAACTTACGAACACAACTCCATCATTTTATGTTGCATTGTTTTTGGTTATTCGCTCATTTACTCTGCATCCGTGCATTAATGTACCTCATTAAGACAACGTGAAAAGGTGTTTATACATACATTTGTATGTAGTCAAAAAGTCAAAATGTTCAATTTTTGGATGCACTGTATTTGTAGTTGGCTTGTGGTATGAGTCAACTCGTGACGTTGAAACCATTTTCCATTTCCTACTCGCATTTAGGTATGCATTCTTATATTTTTGAGGCATGGTGATGATGGTAACGTAACAACGCTACGGGCTCGCACACCTGAACCTGAATATCCTGAGCTGATGCTACATGATCATCAGTAGTGCCTAGTCATTTTCTTCAGATTTCTCATGTTCTCATTAGTACAAGCCGGCTTTTTTATGATGAACCGTAGCGTGCGTACCTCTGTACCAAGTACTGCAAGGTACGACAGAAGCAATAAGACAAGGACGGTGACCACGCTCTTTCATTCAAAAACACTTTCGTCTTTCTGTCGTATATTTCAATTCAGCATTCAATTTTTAAGGCATGGCAATGTTGAGTATACCAAATACATATTATTATCAGGCAAATAGCGGTGTAGTGATGAGAGTAAATGAAAATGAACCCAAGACGCGGATAATGAACGATTCTCACTACTCCCTACTGAAATCCCTCGTGACTTTTAGAGGATGCACAATCATTCTTATTATGAATCATAAATACCAAAAATAGTTGTACAAATAATGTAATTTATATTGAAATTGGAAAAAAATCGTTGCTAATTCGTAAGTTGAGTTTTTTCCTACACGTCTCAGTGATGACCGATGCCAAACTGCCAAAACAAGATGCTAAAAATATGCCACAAAAGAACAAGCAATTTTTAAAATGAGTTGACATGCTGTTTTATGATTTGTTTTTAATGGTAATTTGGTGTGTACCTGTGTCCCTACCATAAACAAGAATAAAAACTATGGTAAAGGGAGGAAATTTCTGCATTCCCTAAAATAAATGGCAAAGCATCATTGGCCTACGTATGGCATTCAATATCTGCATCCCAGCTTGAGCTCAATACCTAAAGCAAGTCCAGCAGCATGGAAATTCCATTATGGAATAAAATGCTACCATGCCAACCAAAGAAGGTGAAACATCCTGTGAAGCTGGATTGAATCTGGGGCAACCTGGACCATTGGTTTTTTGATACTGCGGCCCAGTGCGCCCGGCCCGACTGCACAAAGCACGCATAAAAAACTGGCGAAAGTGAAATGTCACTGATGACGTAATTGGATAATTCTTCAAATAATACGCAGTGTGCTCATTATGGTCCATTCATGAAAGATAATACTTTGCATAATATTATAAAATTGTACAAGCTGGATAAATGCAAATTTGCAAAGATCTCTTGCTCGAAGAATGGAATCCTAAACTTGTACAATATTAGGTAGGTTTTATTATAATTTTCCCGTTCCATCTATGTACTTCTGAGCAAGAGTCTAAAGATGAATTCCCAAGTGTGAATTTTACTTTCCAAAACGTTATTAAAACATGAGCTAAAGTACTGTAAAAATCATAAATGAAAACTTGCATTATGAAATATTTGCTACTCTTTCTGGCTTATAATTAATACCTCATCTACATACTTATCTAATGACCTTGCTGCTTACTTGGCATTATGACAAAGCAGTGCGTTGTATTTTGGAAGCGTTCTAGTTCAACGGAATGAATCTGTAGTAACAGTGAAAATACAAGAGAGATTGCCTACGTATTCTGCCAAAGCTATTCTTTCATTTTTTGCAAGTTTTGTCATAAACTATCACATCAAACCCAAGGTGCATACTAATGTTTTTCTTCCACTGTGACAATTAGCTGTGTAGCTCGCCAAGTCACATGCAAAGTGCGCAGTGCTCGCATCAACCCATTGTTTTTGCTTTTTTCAGAATCCGAATTACAATTCCTAGTATTAAAAAATGTTATGGCTTCTTCACAATTCTTGTCCTCCTGTTGTAGTTGTAACAAAAACCTGACACATTACTTACAGCGGTAGAAATTGCATACAACGGCAAACGAGCAAAAAATATGCAAAATACAACGTAGTAATTGTAGCCAAGGACATGTTTCCTATCAAGCAGCTTTTGCTTCTTCATTCCATAAGCTTCCACCTACTCTTGCTTTACTTTCTCTTTTCCTCCACGTCACATCATTTTGGCAGTTCGTTTGGTGAACAGCCGTAACAGAAAGTTTATAGCTTAGTGCCAGCAGAACTCTTTATAAATATGACCATTAAAAATATTTAAGATGCGTACATCAACCGCTTCCTTTCCATCCACACATTTCTCAGAATAATGAGCTTTTTTATTTGGGTTGGACCTATAAACCATTTCCATGTCGTCATTATTATATGCCTGCCTAAGCTCATCAAATTCCAAAAACACTCCATTCATTTTGATAGCTTTGTGTGTAGGCGGTTTATCGTTCTTGGATAAGGGCCTCAGTTCATAAAAGCTTGATATTTGAGCATCACCATTCAAAACGACTTAGGTATATGTCGAAGCGCTGGTTGTTTCGTAATATGAAAATCAATGCAAATAAATAATAATAACAAGACAGACAAGCCGTTTATTTAACTCTGTAGTCGAATGTCGAATGAATGCAATGTTACTTGCTAAATATATTCTCCATTTTGTCATTAAAAGTTTCCGAAACATGATATATAGCATATAGACTAATATCCTCTGAAATACGTATAACTTAACAAGCATTTTGCTTCAAAAAAATAGTTCTAACAAATATAAATATACATATTGTATGTATTGAATAATAAATAAATCTGAAGATTAGTTCAAAGTTCCGCGACATTGCGGGGTACCACACAGACATGGTATTTTCTTGTCCTCTATCGGGAACTTGTAATCATATGTAATTTCCTCCGACACGGCGATGGGTTGTTTAGAGTAAATAACCATCTTCTTCTGCCCTTCTATTGTAATAACTTTGGCGTAACAATTAGGCTGCAATTCAAAAAGAAAAGAAAAACATGAGTAGTGTCATTTCCATAAAACTGCGTTTTCATGCAAGTACCAACTTTTGAAAACTTACATTACAACTGTGGTTAATAAACCTAGACAGGTTTCCACATCTAGTTGCATCAATAATTGTCTCTGGATCAATTTTGAATAGGTAGGAGCTCCCAATCCCCTGGGCTTCATACTTGGTCTCTCTCAAATCTGCTATCACTGGTCGAATCATTTGACCCACGTATTCTATCACCATTTCATCAGCAGCTATAGGTTCCGCAGCGAACAATCCCCAGTCGTGGATACCACTTCTGGCAAATCTCAAAGCCTTCTTTCGGAAATGTAGCTGATTAAACTTAAGTAGATCGGACTCCGTGCCGAGCACAGTGAGAAGGCGACGCTGGTTTGACCTTGCCTCACGAATTTGGGTTTCTCTTGCTTTTCCCAAATCTGCTGCCATTCCCTTCGTACTAGGTAAAGCACCATCAAACGACATAAGCGCCACTGGTTCCTGCCCAGCCATTGCACGCGTCTTTTCATCTTTTGTCATCCGAACAAAGCCACGTGTCCGTAATGATCCCTCCTCAACTTCATTCTTAGATTTTGATTTTTGTTTCTTCTTTTTAATAACCGTCTCTGGGTGATCCACCCAATGAGTGCAGTTCAACCAATACAATGTGTCATCATAAAGTAGGTTCTCGTACGCCTTTCCAAAGTATCTAATGTCCTCAGAGTCAATGCCTTCCTTCAAGAACTCATACACGAGATCCAACCTTTCATGCTCCAAGCGGTGACGGAAGGCTTGAGCCTTTGAAGATTTCTTTCCTCTCGGACGCAGTGCATCGTCTGGAATTATAAGTGGCTTTTCATTATCCACCAAGAACGGATTCTGGTAGTCGCCAATACCCAGACTTGACCTTGGAACAATTTCGGTTTTGGGTTCCACTTTGACCATACTTTCCATTGGCATACTTCCAGGTGTTTTAACTTCAATTTCTCCATCTTCCATTTCCTTCTTAATTTTGGCAGAATCTAGTGATGCATCTGGTGTCATGGGTATTTCTCCTTCCAGTAATCTTCTCTTCTCTGCCACTGAAGAGTGCTCAGTAGCAGTAGAATGAGCTGGCTTGAAGAATAGTCTTCCAGTAGTGGCACATATTCCAAGAGATCCTTCTTCTTCCTTCTCCTCTGGAGTTGGTGTTCTTAAAGATTCCTCCGGAAGATCATCATCAGAAACAATATCTTCAACCTCAATTCGTCGCGGTGTTGGTGGCAATTTGTTAAAGTCATCTTCATCATCGCCCAGCAGACGATCTTTAGTATCTCTACCGAACTCGTCTTCATCCTCAGTGGTTGAAATAACTTCAGCATCAGTGACATCGTGTGGCTCCTCCTCCCTTCCACTGGATTTGGAAGACTCAGATGAGGTGTCGTCAGAGTCCTCATCCGACGATGAGAAGTGGAATCTTGGTTTCGTTTTGCGACCCACAATTTCCTCGTCGTCAGAACCAGCCAATGAGTCTGAGTCACTATCCAAGAATGATTTTCTAGAGTCTGCGTCTTGAACAGGTGAAGGTGCTTTGATGTTTCTTCGGAATGAGGGAAGCTTGGGTATAGCGTTCAGAAGACCCAGGCCAACCCCTAAGCCAGTACCAAGTGCTCCAGCAGCACGACCCGCTACCACAACTGCTGCGCCACCAGCATGATCATCGTTAATGATAACTTCAGAAGGTGCAGGTACAGATGCTGATGCAAGTTGATTTTTGGAATTCTCCTCGTCCTGCTTTCGTTTAAATTCTTTGTCTTGACGATCCCACCAATCCTCATACATTTTGAAAGCCTCTGATTCAATTAGTCTTTTGTTACAATCTCTCCGTAGAACTTTTTTCAGGTCATCTACCATCACTTCAATAAGTGCTTTGATAAGAAGATCAGGATTTTCATGATCCTCCTGAGGAGGAGGAGGAGTTGGAGGTTTGGGTGGTGGCACACGAGCCTCTTCAGGCCTATCCGAATATGGATGGGTACTCGAAGGTGGAGGAAATGAAGATCCTGGGTGATAATGTCGATCATAGGAGCCACTGTAACCAGGCTCATACTTTCCTTGATAACCCGGTACATGATGAGAGTGATGGTAGTGCTGCTGGTCCTTTGGATGGTGATGAGATCCCCAGGCTTGGGCTTGATAGTTTGCCGAGTATGCGTTGTTATTATAGTATTCCCCATAATATCCAGAATGTTGAGCCTGTCCTGGAGGCAGTGGTGGAGCTGCACTAAAGCGCGACTGCCTAATTCTACTACCAGCAGCATCATCAGGTGAAAGTGATGATAAGCTCATATCATCCTTGTCATCTCCCTCCTTAGCGTTTCCTCCCACCTGACCATCATCGTCGTCTGAGATCTGATCAAACTCGGGATCTGCCTTGCCCGCAACCTTTTTATTAGCCGAGCTTGTCGTAAAAGTGAGAAAGGGTGAGGGTGGTGGAGACATGGAACTATGATGCTGCGACTTGGCTTTACGAGATGACAATTTGCGTGAGGAGGAGCCCACCGGCACTCCATCACTCACCGGTACAAATGACTGCTTAAACTTCTTTGCAAAGGATGCTTCCTTGTTTACCTCCTCGTCACTCTCACTATCCCATATTTTAGCACTGCTACCACCAAGACTAAGTCGCGCTCTTTTCAGAGGCGACGCATCTGTATCACTTTCACTGTTAGAACTGGGTGAAATGTTCCCGTCGGCGAAAAATTTGCCAAACTCGCTGGAGTTGCCACCCTGTAACATGTGCTTAATTCGGGTGTCAAGATCAATTTTAGGTGATAGCTCGCATTCTTCAAAATCGTTTTCGTTGGAGCTAGCACTATCATTATTGATAAGGTTTTGCTGTTGACTAGTTGAGTTGATTTGCTGAGGTGGTGGGGGTAGCGTGTTTTGCTGTTGCAGTGGAAGAGGAGGATGATAATAAGTGGAGTGAGAGCGACTACTACTTGTCGAAGTTGAAGACTTGATGGAACCAGGTGGCGGGGGATACCCATAGCTACTATTCGGATTCTTGTATTTATCAAATGACCAATTGTACCACTTTGCGTCATCTTCAATGTGCCTCTCTTTATCCCTTCTTCGACTTTTTGACGATGAGTTTGACTGAGAAGAATTTCGATCGTCAAATGTGGTAGAAACAGTTAGTCCACTGTCATAACTTGGGGTGCGTGAAATAGCTTCATAATCCCTGTGAATTCCAGAGTCCCTTGTATGGTTCGTCTTGCTGGAAGACGGTGTACTTGACACTGATCTTGATAACGGAGGAGGAGGAACAGCAGGCTCAACTGCTGCTGCTGACGACCCATTTGTTCCAAAATGATCCGACGAAGATCTAGATATCGGTTTTCGTCCATCATCTCTATTACTACTTGTGTTTGTCGACGCTTTGGGTTTCTGCGTAGTAAACTCCAAGAAAAGTTCGTGAAACTTTTTACCACTCGTATCATAGAACACATGAACTTTCCTTCCCATCACCAATGTGCCGTTTAGCTTTTGCACGCAAGCTGTAGCTTCACGGGAACATTTAAAAACCACATGACCAAGACCAAGATGACGATGACTAATTGGATGAACCAGAATTTGTACATCTCCCACAAACCCAAACTTTTGACACAGTGACCGTAAGAATACATCGCTAACATTGTCATTTAAATTTGTAAAGGTCACCTCCGTACGAGGTATTAGTCCCACATAATTTTTATCTACAATAAACTCCGGCACGGGAAGAAATAAAGGTAAGCTTAGTGGCTTGGGTTTGCTACGCGGATCCCGAAGTAAAATGTTGTGATAAGAGGAAGGTACTTCATCTGGAATTCTCCCGTCATACCGAAAAACCTTAAAGGCTCCCTTGGTCAAGGCTGGGTCGACAATTAGCTTGCGTGCTATAAATTTGGGAACCCCAAGAGATGGATCCCCACTTGGAAGCAAAACTTTGTTTCCAGATGGTCGTGGCGGCGGAATGGGTGGTTGTTGAGGGCTGATTTTGGAATTGGCATTCAAAACAATTGGGTTTTGATCCGAGTTGGCCATCTTTTAGAAATATTTTATGCCTGGAAAGTATTTTAAATCATTTGATCAATTACTTAGCCTTAAAACACTACATAAATATATGAAACCAATTTATCCCACAATAAAAATCTTACCTTTCCACAGCAAAAAGATATTAAAATCCGTAGTTCCTATCTGCCCCACCAACCACCCAGCCCAATTAGCCACCTTTTCAACCAGTTTCAGATAAATTGAGTTGGATCCGCTGTGCCAAGTGAGGTCAGCTCACCTGTTTAGCAAAAAGTGGTTGTGTAAACAACTTCCACTCTCTCAAAAACTTGTCAGAATCACACCAAATTTGCTACTCTGATTCATTGGCCTATGACCAATTAACCCTTTTGATTTCTGATCCCCCGAGGGTAATAGCATGAGAGGAATCAGACAGATTCCAATTGGCTCAACTACGTATTTCAAATGGTCATTAATCCGTTTATTATTGTGCGGACTGTGTGGACGAGGATGGTGAAGAAAGTAGAGGCAGAGGCCTGAGCTGTGGCTGCTGCTGCTCTCTTCTCTGAGCTGTGTAGTCTGAGCACAACCAACAACGAGGGAAGATAAGAGGATGACGAGCTGTGATGCATGATCATGTTCTCTCTGCTTAAAAAGCAAGGCTGAAAAGTACGCACGCAGTGGACGAACAAGCTTGGGCTGCACCCCGCAGCCAGAAACGGATGGGCTGTTGCAGTTCAGCACTTTAAAGCTGTGTGCTGAATACCCGCAGCATTGACTGAGGATAAAGCTTTTTTAAAGAGATGATAACCACTAATGTTTTAATTTATCACCTAATTTAGCCCGCGGGTTTAACTGGTTTTTAGTTCATTTTAATTTTAAAATATGAATTGAAAATTGCAATGAAGGAAACTCCAAAGATGTATTTATTTGAAGCATTCAACCTTTTTGGAAACGCTTTCATTTAATTTGTTGCTAAAAATGTGGCTAGATATGTACTAATTGGATGCAAAAAGAGTTTCTTTCATTAGTTGAATGAAATCATTGCCTGGAATGATTTGCTGTTATCTACTTGGAATGCTGGAGTATCTGCTGTTGTTTGGCTGAGCTGTTATCCCCCACCCGTTACACTTTCTTTTGTTCCGACTACGACTCAACGTCTCCCGAAAGGAGTCGAGCGGTGAGATGATGCTGGCTGACATTGGTGAACAAATGATCATGATTGCTACGACGCGAGTTTGGAGTTGATGATTTGATGCTTGCCTTTGTGTATTTTTCATGCAAATTAAAGCTGACTTTACTCTTCCGATTTTATGCAAATAAGCGATTTGGTTATGCAGAACAAACAAATTGCACATATTCAAATTAAATGTAAGCCAGTTCAAAATGGTACATTACTCTCTGCTGGCACTTTTGGAATCATTGGAGTTATACCCTGTTTCAATTAAAGTCCATACTTTTTATACTTGTTATAAGTTGATCAAAAACATTAAAAAATGTCAAGTTCGTTTTTAAATTATGTCAACCAGCCAAGTGCTACGGTATATTAATCATATACTGAAGGGGAGAGAAGCTTTGATGTCATTATAGGAAGCCTGGGTTAACTTTCCCGACGATACAGTAGTAGCAGTGACGGAGATTTATTGCTCCCCCATTATTCCTCAACACGTTCGCGATAGAGCGAAAACTATGTTAAGAGGAAACGTAAGGGACTCTTGGAAAGTCAGTTATCCAATGCGCCCACGGTAAAGACTTATTAAATATATTAGTGAAATCACTTTCTTCGTCGCAATTTTCACTCTCTCAAAAAACTTGTTTGCTTTTTGCGACTTCTTTTTCCTGTTCAAAGTGTTCTTTCACTTTTGGCTGCTGGACAGGGAGTAAAAAAGCCTTTGCAAAAATAGACATAATATGTACATGAAAATGATTATTGCAGGTATCTTAGGGAACCCTCAGATGGTGCTCAATTAGAGGTGATGAACATCCTGTCACTTCTACTCCAAAATCTACAACCAGGCGAATTTCGCAATGAAGTCGATCAAATACTATTGGAAATGACCAACGCACGAATTCCCTAATTTTGTTAAGAAAATGTTATGATGATGGAAACCATACACAACAAATAAAGTATCCATAATATAAAGTTTATACATTTATTTAACAAGTACAATTATTGTTATTATTATTACTCTAGAGCTTTAAAAAACTTGCTGGTTTCGCCAGTTAGAAGTGCTTGCTCAAATTCAGATTGAATGCAAATTCTTTTGACTGGACATGGTATGCCATCAAACAAACTCCATGGAAGCGCTACAACTGCATCTCTTGGAAGTTGATTTTTTAGTTGTATTCCTACTTGCCTGAGCAGGTCGAAATTTTTCTCCACTTTAAATAATTCGCTTGTGCACGCACATTTCGCCCACGTAAACTTTCTCAGGTTTGCAAACAATGGCAAGTACTGAGCAAGTCCTTCTGCGGTTACTCGACTGCCATGTGCCATTTCCAGAGATTCCAACCGGGGCCACAGTCTTGAGATCTCTGCCAACTGCTCATTACCATAAATGAACCCTTTCAGGTTCCTTAAATTACGCATGACTTTGTGCAGTTGCCGCCAACTTTTCAAGGACATTGGACCCCAGTCCATTTCCAAATGAGACAAGTATTTTAAGCCCCCACATTTCATGATCTCTGACCAATCAGTATTCTCCACAAGATCCTTCCGGAAAAGAGGATAAGCACGCCTCCCTTCCAGCATTAAATGATACACCCGTTGTCCTCGATATTTTTCATCAAAGCAGCTAGTAGTCCAGCACATTTTCTTCATGCGTATGAAACTGGCGTTCAGAAAGTTCATGTTGAGGCTCACATTACCCCACAACTCCAACTCATCTATCTGCTTTTCTTTAGGAACTTTGTGAAAAGTCGGAAACGTGATATTAAAGGGGGCACGATAAAACTTGAGACGCCGAGGGTTATCCACCCATCTCCAGAGTATTTTCATATCTAGCTCTGCAAAGCGAGGGTTAAGGCCAAGATCCAGTGCCACCTCTGTCATCCTTGGAAAAAAGTATACATATCCCATACCAGAGCGAGTTTTGTATTCAACAGCCGCTTCGTAAGTACTAAGTACCCCGTACTCTTGGGCTCTTCCTGAAAAATCCAACAGATCTAGGGATTCCAATGTAGCTTCCACTTGGCCTATAACTTCGTCCCAAATAAGTTCCCAGAAATTGCCCAGGTGCACGGGTGCAGGCTCTTCTCCAAACTCACCAAACCAGTGAGATTTACCCTTCAGGAGACATTGCAGTATGGAATATTCCACCGGATTTTGAATCCGGTCAAGTTTTTGCAGTAAAGGATCAGCATCATTGTCCCAGCCCGGTGGTTTCAGTGTGGGTGGAGGTTCTTCTGTATCTTCATGATAGCCACCAATACGCAGTCTTTCCAATTTTGGCAGCATTGCTAGTAAAGGTCCCCAAATTCGCAATGGGGTTGTGGGCTTCAATTCAAATACTCCATTTTCCTTCTCTCCCACGGCCACTTTTAAACTGACATCCAGACAGGTTAAACCATGCTGGTATCCTCCCTCAAAATAAGACAAGTTTCCGCGGTTAGCAGGCAAACGAGGTTGGGCTCTGGATAATCCAGGAAAATGATTGGGTCTTCGACTCCTCCGTGCCATTTTCCAATTCTCCCTGTCTTCGTGTTCCATCCAGTTTTGGAGATCTTGGTTGATATCCCTGAGTGCTTCTGCATGCACTACGCAGTCCCTAACAGTCAACTTCTTTAAATTGGGTAGCGTTCTCAGAAAGCGCTCTTTAAACACCCACGCTTCTCTTTCAAACTCGGAGTTCACGAGCGTCAGTTCAGCAAGCCATGGTGTGGCGGACCACGTCCAAAACCAGCGGTCCAGCTGTAAGCTAAACTCATTCCTTTTATTTTCTTGCAATGCCATCTCCTCCCCCGGAAACTCCCAAGCGTGAAGGTCCACTTTGCGTGGACGGGTAGCCACCATCTGCGTCACTACAAGGTGTCCGGCTTGATACAACTCGTAAAACTCTGGGAGCGACATCTGGAGCCTGCTCCTTCTAGCCAGTTTCTGTTCGCCATCCCCCTCTGGAACAGCATTGTAACGGAGCACGGGATGCTTTTCCAGCTTTAGCCAATCTTCAGCACAAATATCTAGCCAGCTTGGATGTACCAACCGATTCCTTAGTATGGGCCCAGGCGACGTGTCGTACTTCAAAACTTCTTTAAGCACCTGAAATAGCAGATTATTGGGACTGAAGTCAAACTTTCTTTGGGAAATAAATCTTAAAAACTTTAATACATCATAAGTTTTCTCAAAATTCTTACCAGAAAATTAGTAAGGGGGTGCTCATCCCCAACCTTCTGCACCTTAGAACCTGCGATCATATTTCTCCCGCTTGGAATTCAACTGCAGACAGTTATAATTTTCAATGTAATGTGACAAAGAATCGAAATCGATCTGAGCAATAATACTGTCACTGTGTGTGCTTATCTGCTTTCCTCTTATAAGCGTTTGAAGCCAAAATTCTAAGCTTGAACAAAACATATTATTTTAGTCTGTTTTTGTCCTGTTGAATTTAAGACCCTTTAATTCTGGTAAATGAACCATGAAAGCCTAGGTACCGAACCCTTTCTTCTACAATTCTGAGAGGCTTTATATTCAGTCTTTGAGAGGTTTTGTTCCTTGCATCACCTTTATCATGAAGGTGCACCATTGCTATAAAAATAACCCTTTTGGTCATGATTGTACATTGTACACAATGAGGTACGAAATTCGTAACAATGCGGCATGACAATCGTCTGGTAGTAGACAGTGACTCCCTTAAAAACCTTTAAAGTACTCGGTTTTTAGATCTAATTGCAATATTTTTCACGGATGATTGGGATAGCTGTCAGATTACAGCTAATAGAAGGTCTGTAGGTAAACTCTGCCCCCGCCGCGCCCAAGGAGTAACGGTTGGTCATGTTCGACTAATATTATGCCCGAGATGTACCTTTACCTTTTTGTAAGCTCATGCAGAAATGCAATGCAGATTAGGCGTCTCATTAGTTTTTAGAACGGTTTACTAATCAGAAAATACTATTTTCAAAATAGTATGCATTTTAAAGTCCATGCAGCAATAAATAAAGTTTCAAACCATTTCATTTCAAAGTATATTGCATTTATTTTAATACTAGAGTCATAATACTTTGTTTAAAAAATAATAAATTAAAAATTCCGATATCTCTGTAAAAATTAAGTCGATTCCATCATCATTACAGCTTTACATATTACATTTAACAAGTAGACATACACATACTTTTTGTATCCTCGTATATTACGAATTATAGACATTCAGTAGTACTTTATCATTATGCATAATTGTAATGTTAACATAACCGTAGTACACTTAACTTTTTGGAATTTTTCATTCTGTTGTTCATCCTTTTTTGTTCGAAGTGGTAAACTAGTTGCAAACTTGCAAACGGATAATTTTGTTTTGCTGCTCAAACATGTTATACACACACACGGGGATTTTTTTCTAAACATTTTATTTTTTACGCATTCATTATTATTACACATATTATCTCTCCTCCATTTACTTCCTTATCTAAATCCATTTGCTAAATTTGTCGGCGAAGCAAGGAACATACGCGGAGTAATATGTAATATTTGTATCTTTAGGAAATACACAGTATGACAATAATTTATCGTATTTAAAAATTAGTTTCGGAAATGCCCAAAAATAGCGTTACAGTTACAACAACTCTGTTTTCTTTTTCTAAATAACGATCAAACAAAGTATTCTTTTCTAGTGATCACTAGCTTGAACCAAAAAATAAGTGAATTCACGGGAGCGAACGAACGGCGATAACTTAACTAAATTTGTAAAACTTTGTATATAGTTGGTTTCCAACCAAAAAAGTCGGTTTTTTTTATCTGTACAAAAATTCCTAACTAAGCATGCATTAAGCAAACATGCAAAAGTAAACTAAGCTAAATTGGCGTGTGTGTAGTAGTATATATGAATACTACCTTAACAAATAAAGACGGTAATCAAGTTGGTGGAATTATATGATAGTATAGTAGTAACACAATATTTGAGAATCATCATAATATATTCATTTAAAAATTAAATATATAAACAAACGGGAGCTCAATATATTATGACATTCCATTGATGATGACGAGGATGAACATTGAATACAACAATATTAAAAATATTTAAGTTAAGACTTTCGAGGATTAGCGGCCTTCTACTTTTTACAGTGTTTACAGTTTTTTTAAAAAGAGAATTGTTGTCGTTTCCATAATTCCTGTTTTTCTGCTGCCGACTATATCCTCCACAGTCACAGTGAACACAGACTGACTGCCGATTTTTAAAAAATATTTACAATTACGATATACACCTGGTAGAGTTTACATTGAATATGCACGAATTCATAAACATTACGTAGAGTTTAACTGTAGAGTAGTTGCACACAATAAAAAATCAGCCAATGGTACTACATCTAATATAATATATAGTTTGTCTGCCAAGCTAATATATTATGCACAGTAATCAATACAGTGTGGAAGGTGTTTCCTCCTCTTCTGCTTATCTGACTAACTACAGTACTAGGTTTTTGAACCTTTTAGAATAGCAGCATTACGCATAATATTGTTTAAATCATTATTGTTACTGTAGTTTCATCTACTAATTATATAAAATTCATCATCTTTTCTGCTTCGTTTCTTCTTTGTAGAAAAATTATTCTAACTTTTTTTAAAGAACGTTCACAGACACAGAGAATATGTTTTACAGCAAAAATGGAAAGATTACGGATACGGAACGACATGTAGCAGACATGAAGAGAGTACAATTACAATGCTATTTCTAGGATCAGATTTATAATTACATACGAATGTTTCTTTTGTTATAAGCAATAAATAGGTTTCTGGAGTTTTCATACGCTTCTAATAAACCGTAGAAAATTCATTTATCTACCACAGCTTCCAGCGATACACATAAAGTCAGTTTTATAAGCTTTCACTTCATCGGCCCACTTCTTTAATGTTTAAAACTAAACCCATAGTCCTATTTTTCCTGATTTTTCAAGCGGAGCTACATGCGTGTCGTCTAACTCTAGTGTAAAAACATACACACTTTTAACAAATCAAGTATTCCAATTTCCCAAACCATTTACGATGATACGCGTTTTAACCTCAATATTTGAATTCAGCATCATAATGATCAGTACTTTGAAAACTGAAATTACTAAACTATTATAACTTTAGAACTATTTTACGAACCTATACTGTTGCTACAAGATAACTACATCTAATTTTATAAATAACGTAGAGAATAAAAATTTGTTCCTGACTGACTGTCATTTTAAGTATTTACAAAACTTACCTAAACTAGCGCTACTTTTTACACAAAATGATAACAAATGTCTGTACAAAATTTATTGACAATAAATTTTCATCTTCATTTTATAGTGTTGGCCTTACTTGCAATTATTTAGTACTGGGAAAGATGACAATGCAACGGTTAAAATACATTATTATCCCTCTTCTGCTGCTACACAATAAACGAAAACCAAGTTATAAAGAGTGGCAGAAGCTACACGTTACGTTTTCATAAAACAGTCATTCAGTCACATTGATTCATAAACGATAGTAAAAATTAGTCCAAAAAGTTTTCCTTCATTAAAAAAGTACCATATAACTTTGTAAATTACCAGATTTTGAGTTTATGACCAGAAGAACCTCGCAAGAATTCTTGAGAGAAATTTTCAAAGTGAAAAATCAATAGTGATAACTTCCTCTTCTAGTGTGGCAAGATGCGCTTTTGTTATAATATTGAGTTTTTAGCACAGCTATAAAGTATTTTGTGATAGTTTTATACAAGTAGAAAAGAACAGATTTCCAGTTGGAAACTTTAATGGTAATTCATATTGTAATATAGTATTGTTTTGAATATAAAAAGACAAACTACCAAAGACGCAATCTTTTTACATGAGAGATGGCCTCTACTGCGTTCATGCAGAACAATGTATTATTCAAAGGGTTCTGCTTACCAATTTTTATATCGATGAAACCAAGTTGAAGTTTATATATCACATTATCTCTATCGTTTATCATCATCATTGTTAAGTATAAAAACAGACCTGTTGACCTATAGCATACTTTTTACAATCTGTATTGTTATTTAAATCGTACTCCATACTTATAAGTTTATAGCCATCATGATAAAAAAGCACTTCCGCCGAGACTGTTAATGACAATAAGTTTATTAGAAAGCTGATATTTTTCACCGAGCTTTTGTCGCCGAAGCTATTAAGTTAATAAAAATTACACTTATTTAAGATTATGGCGCCTCTTCCACTCGGTTTCTACCTCGTTAGCCTGCACGCGTGTAGTAGACTAGTAGGAATGAATAAATTGTCCAAAGTGTGTTTATAGTCCATGTGTAGTAGAGTTTGATTATAAGTTTATAGCTGACCATACCTAACTCTAGTAGCTGTATAATTAATATTTATAGATTCAGACAACAAGGTTGTGTCTGGCTGACTGTTACTGTTGCAGGATTTCTATTGCTTATTTATTAAAATGGTAACAACAAAACTTCCTGCCAAATTGAAATACATAATGAAACGTGAGAGAACCTGCGTGCAATGAGCCTCAATGAGTAACTACTGTGGTTGACAACCAGTCCTACTTATAGTCACCAGCAATACCTAAAAACATTGTTTAGTCACTTGTTTATCGTGTCATAATTTCGTGAATTTATCAGCCCTCCTCTCTGCAACTACACTGTCCCACTAAAATAATCACATCTACTACGTTTACCATGATCAGTTTTCAGTATTCTTACGTAAAATTAACTACACGTGTATTTGTTAACCTTTTGGTAGGAGATTTTCTACTAAATATTATTTTTGCTACCATCTCCTTTTGAACCGGGCAATATTAAGTACACGAGACACGAACACGATATATAAACTTAGTTTGCACTACTAACGCTGTTGATTACCTCTATGATGACGACACAGACTACGTGACAGTTACAACGATATTGTATTGAATGATGACCTTGGAAATGATTATTCATTACACTATAGACGATGTTGATAAAGATGTTTAACATATCCTATGTGTACCTCTACCCCATCCGGTTTACAAACTACGAACATCAAGTTTATTTGACACACTACTACTTGTTAGAAAATACACTTTCAAGTTGCTATCAACTATATCTGTGGCTCGTTCTGGGGGAGTTCCAACACGGGTTCAACCTTTAAACTGGCTCTATTTTTTTTTGGAATAGTGTAGTTTTACTTCACTTCAACAATCGTCATATTTTTGTAAGTTACACTGGAGAAAGTCAATACAGCCTATAAAGAAGATACACATACAACAACGGTCAGAGTTTGGGTTCTGATTCTCTTTGTGTAGGGCTGTCCCAAATGTGTCAAAACGGAAAGATTGGAGGAAGTGTACAAGAGTGATCACTATTTTGTGTAGTAATTTGTGTCTTGAGATAAAAGGGAAGGAAATTGTTAGAGCGAACTTTCTTAGAATATATAGTAGAAAATATTTATCGTGAGCAGATGGTATGTATGTTACACATAATATTATCTTATATCATGCTTGCTTGTGAATTTTTATTATAGTTAATAATGATTGATGTGATGCTGATGATGACGATTTTTGCGTATATCTTGCTCAGTATCAATGGCCTTCAGAAACCATGATATTGTGAACTTGCTCTAATTTGTAGGCCAGTCGTTGCTTCTGAGAGAACTCATCTTCTTCCAGTGTCATCATTAGCTGGTCGTTGTATTTGGAGGCATAATTGTACAGCTCGAGAAGAGCACACTCCGTATTGAACTCGCTGGCGTGCAGCTGAAAAGTTGGAAATGCATTTTTGTCAGGTTGAGCGAACATAATTACAAATGTGTATTTAGCTAAACTTTGTGTACTTCACTTACTCTCGACTCCTCCGCCAACATGGCATTCATATCTTGGTCTGATATACATGGCATAGCTTTGATGTCCGCATAATAGCGCTCCACCCATTCTTTATAGCTAGGAATGTCTTTGGCATATAAAAGTTTGCTACTGGGAGAATCTTTACCTGTAAAGTCAATCACAATAGAGGTTTGTTTAGCAAACATATAAATAATGTACCACATTAAAAAATTACGTCAGAATTGACATCATTTCCTTTTCTCTTACCTAGTCGATGCTCAGATGTAGAGCAAGCATCCATAAATGTCTGTGCTACAACTGAGAGACATGCATCTAGGATATTCGACTTGTGGATGTCGAAGACGAAATTTGGATTCTTTATTAGATTCACCCAAAACCTCAGTGGTAAGCTGTGAATAGAGAAAACAGGATTTTTATAATGTTTCGAAAAGAGATTCAAATTGACACTTCGCATTCAAATTCTAATTTTGCTGTACCTGTTGCTTTTCCATGTGTGTACCACCTCGGGGTCTGTAATGCCATGCTGAAGTGCTTGATCATCCAAGAAATCAAACATGTACTTGATAGCTAATGGTAACGCACTACCACGATGGGCGGTGCTGAATATTGTTTCGAACAAGTCATCCACAAACTTTTGAAGTGTGAGCTATAAAGTGAAAAAAGGATTTTTAGAGTGACAAATCCTTCTCATATTTTCACTAGATAATTTACTCGTGTGACAAATAATGCTTACCTTCGTAGCTAATAACCTAGTGAGATAAATTTCAGACACCATTTTGTTGCCTCTCTCCCCTTCTTTCTGGTTGTCTGTATCATGATGTTTTACCAGATGCCACACCTACACAAGAAAGCAATCAATAAAATTGATGAGTCACTTATAATCAGTAAATACAAAAAGTGCTATTTTGAAGAATAGCAAAGTTTATAGTAAATCTTACCTTCATTCCCCCTTCCCTATCATGATTTAGTGGGGAAGTGGCTCGGCTCAGTGGAGGGCTGGCCGAATTATACTTACTAAGATTAAGTGTCTCATACTTATGATGTGACTTCTCAGATCGCTCAGAGAGAATTGATAAATTGTACATGGATGATTGCTTAGGTACTAGCGTCAGACATGCTGCATCTGATGAAGATATAATATTTTTTGAATATTAGAAATATGTACAAGCATGTAGCATGACATTACTTGAGACGTGGCTCTTACCTGGTACTCGATAATGACTTAGCGTGTTGAGTTTTTTCCACTCTCCTTCAGTCTTTGTGGTGCTGTCCTCATCGTACAAGATGAGTCTTCCCTTATTTCCTGTTCTCCACTCCAGATCCAAATCCTCCTTGCGAGGTCGCTGACTGTATGGAGTCGCTCTGTAGATTGTGTCAAGTGCTTTCTCCTTCGTTTGAGTGATCGTGTCACAATCTAAAACTTTCACTGGAACGTCGGTATTTTCTTGATTCAAGTCCAGGCCCGTCATGTAAGTTGTTTGATGGGACATTGACACAAACACAGTCTGTAAAAAGAGGAATATCATCATTGCATATAATAACAGTTGTTAAAACATGCACACCCACTCATAAATAATGTATGCTGTTTGATAACTCACCAAAGGTCTGAAGTTTATTGACTGCCTTATCAACTTCTCCTCGCTTAACGAATATCTTGCTTCAGCGGTTATGGCATCCACCGGACCCTTGTCCACTTGCTGCTTGATGGCCCTGTACAACATGTACAGTGGCTCACCTGCACACTCTTTCAAAAATTTGTACAGGAGGAAAGTGAACCATGCAGAGAGCATTTTCTCAGCAACGCTCTCTGTTCTTCTTAGCAACAACTTGGGATGGTTTTTACTTTCCATCGACTTCTCTATTAGTTCTGCTAGCAATGTTTTCAGTATGTCGGTACAATACTCCATTTTTGCTTGGAGAGAAACCATAATCAGAGACGCGACGTTCACCCTGTCTCGCATGGAAAAGTACCGGTTATTTTCTAGGGTTCTTATGAACAGGAGTAGGAAAGTTTTGTTTAAGATAAGCAGTCCGAAATGCCGAAGTCCCTTTGCCCGGAAGTGCAAATCAGGTCGGTCAATTTGAAGAATGGCATGCTCTTCTCCGTTCGGGAAGAGAATCTTCATGCAGTAGCCCCGGTATTCTAGGAAGGGTATTCCACAGGACGTCACATCCCCTGTTAAGTCAGTCATTTCAGTCTGAAGCTCTGCAAAGGCTTCCTTGCACTCTGCCGCTACGCGCAACTCTAGCACATCCATTTGTTCTTGCATGCTTTTCAGGACACGGTTGCTTTCTGTAGATTTACGTCGGTAAGCGATCAGGATGACGATGAAAATTATAAAGAGGATGATGCCTCCAGCGCTCATCATGTACAGGATTTTTTGTGGGAGCTCGCCAGCAGTAATATGATCGTATCGTAGACGGCCAATCACATATGTCAAGTTTTTGCCAACTTTTACCTGCAAAACAAAGCAAAGCATTAGTTTAATTAATAACAGAAGCAACAGAAAATATCAATTTGTAGCACATAAATCTGTATTTGAAACATACTCTGACTGTTGGAGACTTGGATGAATCTATGCGTCCGTTGTCGTCCATATCTGGAGGTTGATTTGGTGGTGGCTTGCAGGTCAACTGATTCTTTGACAAAGATGTAACATTACAAACACTATTCCCAATCAAAACCATCAGGTCTGCTTCATCAGTTGCGGAATTCAAATTACGACCCTGCAAAAAAACAAGTTACAATAATAATAAATATGCATCCATAATTAACGTTATATATACTTTTGTGATGAAAAAAATTGTGCTTGTTGTTATCTTACGTTTATAGTGAGGTAGTCACTTTTGTACTTTTTGACCTCATCCTCAAATCGATCATACTGAGGATTTGGGAAGAGAAGGAAAGGATGGTCATCGTCGGTATTGTTGAACGCAGTGTAATTGACAGTGTCAAGAAGGAAACCATATTGCAGGCGCATGTAAGCATCTCTGCCATCGGTCTCATAAAAGCTGGGTTCTTCTTGAAACGTTGGCGTTAAACAGAACATGGTATCATTGCTGGAGATATTACAAGGGCTCTGGTACTTGCTCCCATTAAACAGGACATACATAAAGGGTTCCTGGATCACGTCAAAGTTTTTCCCTTCAATTGTAACATTTATGCCGCCGGCTGGAATGCCTCGTATAGGCTTATCCTTCTCGAATGAAATTAGTGGATTGTCAACGTATGAAAATCCTGGTTCATAAATTCGTTCTCGCTGGTCGAACTTTACAATTACACGCCATTTCCCTTTGTGTTTAAAACCACCCGTGCGGCATTCTAGTCGGTTGTTTTCCTTAAGGATGATTAGACAAGGAATGTTTTCTACAAATGCTTGTACATCACTTCCAGCATTCAAGTGTTCCCCATAAATAGTTAGGCGGGTTCCACCGTTCATGGGGCCCATGGCGGGGCTAATGCTCTTGATTTTTGGATCCACAAACCGGTACTTCTTGGTAGACTCAGCACGGAAATCGGCCACTTTGACTATGATTGGTCCCGCCTTGGGTTCGTTGTTTCCAGGTCCATCTAAACGGCACACAATTTTGCGAGTTTTCTGGTACAGGTGACGGTATGGTTCACAAGAGACTCCCGCCACGGTCACTCCAGAATAGATATCCTGAAATATATCACAAATAATTATAATGTAGAACATCCAACACAAATGCCTTTAACTACATGCCTTTAAATGGTTCATTTCATACCTCAAAAGTCTTCCCCAGGTTGATTCCCTCGATGGTGACATTGGTTCCACCTTCCCAAGGACCACTTGTGGGATAAAATGAGCGAATTTCAGGATTTGGACAAGTTTGGTTTCGACTAAGCCAAACACCCATTCCATTGTCACACTGCTCTCGAACTTGACATCGGTTGGAGCTTTGGCACCAGCCGCATTGATACTTTTCGTCCATTGCAAGACACATGCCGCAATTGTCAGCCATGGCTGGACAGCGATATACAAGAACTGTTGAAAGGAAGAAAAGCAGAGTATTTAAATTTCATCTTGGCACGCAGGTATATATAGGTACTTGACTTATTTAAATTGCTTACTGTGAATGTTATCTGGGTTATCCAGTGACTTGGTCTCCCCGCCACCCCAAACCACAGCAAATGGCACAGTGATATTTGGAGCTTGAGAATTATAATTAAAGGGAATGGAGTCGCAGTATATTGTACTCTCTACCAGTTGAGCGTTGGAAGGGGTTACCCGCCCCTCAATGTTGAAACGACAAGAAAATCTCGTCTGTACTATGATTTGTTGCTGTAAATTGAAATAAAATAGTAATTAAAACTCTTGTAATTACAAAAATGAATTAAACTAACCATCATATCCAGAATATTAAAACTTACCGCAATATTGTCCACCTTCACTTGGATTCTTTTCTGGGTGCCATAAGGAACAAGGAGCTCTGGTGAGCCGTTGTTACTGGTAACGTTAATACGGGGACAAAAGTTTGGACCACTGCGAATACTAGGACCCACCCTCTGCAAATACAAATTACCTCATTAGCACCTCGACCTCTTTAAAGACTCTGCCATAATGCTGCTCTACAACTCTTACGTTTAATCCAGTGACTAAGATGTCGTTACGGCAATTCTCAGCGGTATCATGTGTGCACCTGTGCTTATCTACACACCAATCACAGGGGAATGCGGAGGTCACACAGGAAGTGCACGTGGTGTAGGTGTTACAATCAAAGAATACGAAATCCGTGGCAACAAAATCATTATGGGTGCTACCGTCCTGAGACATTCTCACAGACAATATCGCAGTGAAATTATCTACACAACAGGAACAACAAATTACATGAATAAAATTGCAAAAAAAACTTGTGTAAAATCTACGTTCCAACCAAGAGGACACGTAAAAAGTTTAATACTGCCTAAAGACTTACGCTGGCCAGGTGGTATCGGAGGTAGATCCGAGGTGGGTGGCGTATAGCAAATAACACCGTTGTTCGTCAGGTTGGCATGAGTTTTGAGCGTCTTGCCACTCGCAAATCGGAACACACACCAAAACTCTCCGGAACGAGTTGGTAAATGGTCAATGTTTATGGACAACTGCGTTAACATCATGAAAACAAAAAAGTCATAGATGAACATTTTTGTCGTGTCACAATATGTGCCTTTGCCAAAAGCCCAATATAAAAGTACTTACCGTTCTTGCTGTTGAGCTCTGGAGCTGATTTGGAGTTACCATGGTAATCCTAGTACACTGGCCGCTTTTGTAGGAGATCCAATACAGGGATAATTCGGACGATTTGCTACCTTTGGGGCAGTTATTTTTCAACGTACATCTAAAATTGAATTGAAAATCATTATTAAATTACATACTTTGGACAAGTTCAAATTCATTTAAGACAACAAAACAAGAGAAACTCACTTGTTCTGAAGTGAGCACCAGCCACAGTAAGGATCTCCAGCATCTACGCAGTCTTTGCACGTTTGGTACTCGGAACAATTGTGCACAAGTACTTTGGATATCTATAAAAATGAGTGATTTAGTATATTTTCTACAAACGCAGTAATATTTTTACACTTTTATGGTAGTACCATCATCATGGGCTCATTTCATTACCTTTCTTTCGGTCATTACGTAGAGGTGAGACTTTTGAGGATCAAAGAACATATCTGGCAGAACCTTGCTGGTGGGATCGATTTCTTGATCATCGTACTCTGTTCCAGATTTCTGACTCTCCACAACAACCTTTTTAAGGTGACCGTTCTTTGTTCCAAGGAAAACGACTGTGTAATTGCCAGCAGATGTTGCCGCCACAGAGGTAAGCTGCGTTGTAAAGTTAAGCACAGATACTGCCAATACGGGCTTCTCGCCTCCCAACGGGGTGTTCACGTCCATTCCACAAAAGTCCTCCTCGATAATTTTCAGTTTCTGCATTCATGTTACAAATGAGGGTTGAAATGAAGATGGCGTTGAAAGATTTGCCCAAGCTTAGCTATATGCAATGATGCAATTAAAATGAAGGAAATTAGGAGCTACTTACCGTGGACACGCATGGCGCATTCATGGCAATAAAGCCAAGTCCCCTGTTTCCTTTCCCTTGGAAGCAAAGTTCTATATTCTCCACAAATTTGCGACGAATATCCTTGAGAGAATAGACACATAGTGCGCTTTCCTTCCCTACAAGTGGGCTTCCCGGAGGGTCAGCTCTTGAGAACACAGCAAACAGGACATCATCCTGATGCGTGATGTCCAGTTTATTAGCCAAGTCCGGTCCCGGCTTGCCCACATAGGCGGCCTGAACCAGGTCAAACTTGCTGCCTGTAGTCTCACTGACACATTCAATGGGTATCTCCGTGTATGAGTAGTAGTTGGAGTCATTCTGACACACGCGCACTAGTTTAGAGATGTACGGTGAGTTTCCAACGTCCTTTTTCTGAGTGGTCATAAAGTAGGAAAACCCTTCTGAGCTGAATCCATAAACATAGGTGATTGGGTAGCTGTCCCGTTGACTAATATGGATTTTCGTGCCGGAGGATACGGAGGCCTGAACTATCTGGAAGTTATCCCGAGGATTCAAACTTCTACTGGAAACGGCTGGAACTTCGTGACGATAAGGCGAGTTGCCCGTGTACGTCACTCCTACATATATGACCGTTGTTGTGGGTGGTGACGGAGGCCCTGGAGCGATAAACGCGACAGTACTGGCCGTCTCGTTATTCGCCACAATGGGCTCTGAGATATACTCCGAATCCGAGTTGGACACATTGTCCAGCCCGAGTATCCAACAGATTCCCTGGTACAAGCTACCACAGGCAATGAGCTTTGCACGACTGTAGTCCACCACCAGAGCCTTGTTCACGTTGTTGGTGCGACTGACTTTGGTGTTGGAGGGACAATCCCGGTATCCTGAACAGTTGGGCGAGTCTTCATACGGACCAGTTTTGTTGTAGGCCAGTAGCCTCAAGTTGGGATCCAACTGGAATATCTTGTTAACTGCTCCCACATACAAGGTCCCCGTTTCCTTATGGACTACCATGTGGTTGTTAACTGTGGTGTTATCTCCCGTGGGGTCCGTAAACACGGCCACCACATGACTACTTGGAACACAAGGTGCTGATGGCAGAAATGCTATTGCTAACAGGAAGCCCCATAGCCTGGCGATCTCTATCCACCGAGCTGACATTTTATTCCGATGTTGATGTCTAAGGGGATGTCGATCAGCCTGTCGGCACCCACTTTTTCAAACTAGTAATCAACTCATTGACAACTTTCTTTTTTAAAAGGTTAAAACAACCGTAGAGAGAAATCACTAAAAAATCCGAGGTTTTTACACACATCCGTCGTCACACAAATATTTCATTCCGTGTTCATTGCACATTTACACAAATAATGTGAGCTTAATTATTTTTGGACACTTGCTCGGAATTAATATAAATTGCACGTCCCGTTCATTGTTAGTGTATTTTAAGTACTACATTTATAATTATCACCGTTACTACACATTTGCACTTTCTCCGAGGATAAGAACGAAAAGTGACAGACACCAAACTTGGCTACATTAGCTCGATAAGTTGTTCGTGATAAGTGATGAGTCAGCAAGGTTAAGCTTCGTTTAGGTGGAAGCAGTGGTAAGTAGTTGTACATCATGTAGTTTGTAAAGAAATATCATGTCACGCTGCAATCTTCAACGCACACACGCTATCCTCTTCTGAGCATTACAGTTTTGAAGGGTTGAGTAAAATTACCTAGAAAATGAAATTATGAAATTATTTCAAAAATTATAGATTTTTTTGGCATTTATACCTTTTTCTATAAAATATTTAACTAAAATGTTGATTAATTTTGTAATTCAAGACATTAGTGCAGTACTGTAGCAGACCAAGTGGTTTACATAACATCCTGTTTGGCTTCGCACGCCATACTGACTTGACTCCATCCTCCGTCATGCACTTTTCATGAAAAACTATCGTATTGATCCGCAGATCAGACCAACGCAGGCGTTTGCGTTACACTTTCTTCAAGTTGTTAACTTTTTCATGGGAAAATGCAGTTAAAAAATGGCACAACAGATAGCTTGCTGAAATGGAACTGTCTGCCTGATCAAGTGTGTGCAAGGCTTTTTGGTTGCTGCAAGAAGAGCGAAGATGGGTGAGCTGCAGCACTCTAAAGTAGCTACCTACGACCCCACATTTCTCACCTAGGCCTTTATTGATAAATGACACCCAAAAGTTTATCGGTTTTAAGTGATCATGGTCACCAGAAGGCAAACCTTTTTAGAAAGCATTTCTCCGCCTAACCTGCACCTAATTTACATGTATCCATAAAAAATTAAACAAGTCAAAAGTCTAGGGCTTCCCAATAAAATAAACCATACATGCATAACTTACTGCAGCTCTATTATTAACTATTCCATCATCTATCTTTTTATCTCTCTCATCTAAACAATAAAATTGGCAGTATTGATAATAAAATTGGGAGAAAAAAACCTTGCTACCATGTACTTGGAGATGATTCTATAACGGTTCCCCTAATTTATTCCGTTTTACACTTTAAGTCATTAAATTAGTAATTCCTCCTACCATATAGCAATCATAACTATGCTTTAATAGCTCATGAAGAGAGCGGCTTTGATGTAGCAATATAGCTTCAAAGATGACGATGATGATGCACCAAACTAAAAATGCAGAAGGTTAAAGAGCCATCTTCATTTAATCACCAGTGAAGAGACCTGAAAGGAATGTTTATGCTCACTATGCAATCTTTGTCAAAGGTAAATTGATTTTTAACATTACCAAAAGAATCGTCAACTTTTTAGCGAGCACTGTTTTGTGCGAATTTAATCTATAATAAAGTACAAGATCAGACAGTGTCAGTAGTAAAAAAACAGGATAAATAGATTGGAATATTTTACAAGCTTCCTTTCATATTTAATCACCGTTGACACATATATAATGTTAATAATGTTGGCTACTGCTCCAAAAAAACTGAAACTTGCTTTGAAAATGTCCTAGCTGTGTTTTTATGATGGTCACTTGTCCATCATCGCGCACGCCTTCATGAATAAACTATGAAGCTGATGAGTAAAAGAATTATCCTCTGTTCTGTCTGACTAAAAAGCTTTTATGTTCTCCTTTAACTAATAACTGGCTTGTGGTTGTTGCTTTCGCCGTTTTTTTTTTGTGTTCTTTCAGCAGTTGTACTTTGGCAAACATAAAAGAAATAAAAAAATTGCATGTGGTGCGGCGCTCACCTAACAGAAAAAGAATGACTAATATTTTCACGACATACATTCACCTCTCGGGTTATTATTATGCATTGGTATTTTTATTGCCTGAATATACATTTCTTTCCCATGAAGCCACTGAAAAGATAGAGAGCGGAGGATTATCTATAATTAAGTTCCTATATTGTGTCCAAACATGAACAGGACACAAAATGTATTATTGACAGAGAGTGGAGATAGTTTTGACGCTTAATGGAAAATGGAAAAAAGGAATTGGCAAATACTCCAACTTGCATTTTATCATGCATTTCTGTCTATTTTATTTCGTTATGGGTCAAGTTGCAAAAGAAATCTGACTAGGAACTAGAAAAACAATGACTCATAATCTTCTAGGAAGATTCTCAAGCATATCATTTGTCATTGTAATCCGCCAAGGACGTCAGTAGTCAAATTTTGGTCTAGTACAAACTGGAGTATTTTTTCTCCTAGAAAGGATTTGCTACTTAATAACTTTAGTAACTATTCATTTTGCAATGATCTACGTATTAAGTTTCATTTGCAAGTCAGTATCCTTTTGCTAAATCTAACGTTTAAGTATGAATATCCAATATCCAAAATTCCGCGTGGTGGATAGTGGAATGACTCACACCCGCCGCCGCAGCAGAAAACAAAGCAACAAAGTAGCACGGACGGAGAGCCACAAAAACACATAAACTAAATATCAGGCTTTGTCATTATTTGCTGATTACAATTTGCCAGCGTCGAGTATTATGTAAACATCAACCAACCACGCTCATTCATGAAAAATTAATCCTTTCTCTTGATCAAAAGTGTCAAGTGTTTTTTATCCTTTTTTTACGCTCTCTATCTTTCCTACTTATATTGGAAACGATGTCAACGTTTCCAGCACAATTTCATGCTAATGCTCGTAAAATACTCATGTGCCATTCATAATTCATTATGGTAAGTAGGCACTATAATCCAAACCATTAGCCATAAGTTCGTTGCCACCATCCTCCGCATCACCACTTTGCATCATGTTGACTATTTATTCCAAAGCGAAAAAAAGTGACGTTGTCTAAATGATATTCCTACGACTTGTCACAATTTTTTTTATCACCTTTTACTGATTCAAACTCACAATATCCTGACACACTGCCATGCATGCCAACCCTATTTGCATGCCTTTGCATAATTAAATCGTGCCATTAATCCCTTGACAGCCAGAGATTTTCTACTCATTCCGACCACAAATTACGTTCATTCTTTTCCCTTATCTTTCTTCACGCCTCTTCCATCACACTTCCTTATGTACTCAAATCAAGCATAATATAACGCTTTCTTAATCATGTGAATGCAATAAAATGCCAATAAAATCAAATTATAAACCAATTATCATCATCATCATCAGACTTACTTGTGAGTTATCGATATAATCTTTTTAATCGCACTACTACACATTCTCTCTCAACAATGCACTTTTTCCACACAAGGCAAGATTCTCCTCAGTCACACCTCTGCTAAATCCCTCTTGCCCTTCCAAAAACCAATCTCCAATCTCTCACTTTCCCCTCCAATCATCACCATCCATAGTCCTTCGCCTCCTCCAAAAACGCATCCTCCCAAGAAAGGACAGAGAGAAAAAAAAAGTGAATGTCAATCTTTCTCACTTGGACAATTTAGTCACTATAGTTTCTTCACTTTTGTTCATTTCTTGTGTTGTGGACAATTAGCAAAATCTTTCATTTCCCAGCAGTTCCTGTCTCTTCCAACTCAATCCACTAATCAAAACAGCAGCCGCAGCCTTGCCATAACAAGACCAACTTCTTACTATTCCCCACTTTTGCACAGGAAAATGTTCTGCTTCTGCTGCTGCTCCAAGTTCTTTCCACTAAGTTGCTACTGCTAAAACTACTAGCACTACCACTAGTCTTACTACTACCACTACAATAACTCACTATCATTATAATGCTTCATTATAATTGATTTTTTTATGATTATTGTTCTTTTGTACTTAAAAATAATAATAAATAGTTAAAAAGTACAAAATGATTTCCTCCTCTCTCTCCACCACTGCTGCTGTTGTGCTGCTAGACTTGCTCTTCTAGAGCTTTTTTAATAATCATTTTTTTTTCTTCTGCTCCCTCAACATCACCAAACCAACTTACTACACAACATACACTACTAGACTAGCGTTCAATTCATGCTCTTCTATGTAACCCAAACCCGAGTAGGTAGTGCTAAAAGGCAGTATGTAGTGGAGAATGGAAAGATGATCATGATGATGACGATGATGGTAAATAAATATGCTTGCTATGTATGCTTTTAGCTTTTTACACTTTTAGTGTGCTATGGCCTTATATTATACAGCAGTAGAGGCAGTGGCAGCAGTACAACCCAAAAGCAAACGAGGGGTAAAGAAGGAGCATAAAAATATATACCTAGTTTGTAAAGTTAGTAATACAAAAACTATTTCACCCTGCCTGGTTTTTCCTATGGCACACTGCTACTACTACTACTACTATCATCTCTCCCTTCTATTCTACTTACTTTACTTGTTTCGGATCACGATCAGGATTCAAGATGACGATAGAATATAAAAAGTGTTTTTAGTAAAAGTGCATGCAAGAGATGGGATATATGGGGATTGCTATTGTGAGCATGTACCTACTCCTACTTGCAGGCATATATGGATGGATATTTGAAGAGATCTCTGTGAGTGTGTGTGTGTTGTGTGTTTTTCATCATTTCGGGGGAAGGAAGTGTCGCTGCTTTTGCTATCAATATGTGTGTATAAGATTCATAGGCTAAGGTGCCTGAAAAGGCCCTATAAAGCTAGATATTGAGGCAGATAGCTGGGCATATATTGCTTATAGAACACCTTTTCTCAACTCACTGGTGGTAGATCTCTCACATAGAGGCTCCGAGAACCCAATGCCTTATGATATTATGCTATATAGAGCAATATAAGAGAAGCCTTTAAATCTTGACAATATACGCGTTTGTGGATATATTTATTCCTACCCAATATAGGTATTTCATAGTAGTGGTGGTGGTGGTGGTGATGGCAGTACACCTTCCTTTTTTACCCAACATTGCCATGCATTTTTATATTTTCAAGTTATATTCCTTCATCTTGTCGAGTCGACATCTCATCCCTGTGCTGCTGCTCTCTGGCTGCTTTTGCATGGCTTTGCTGTTTTGCTTCTTTTCAGAGTTGTTGGAGTTCACAGTTTCCTTCTCTATTTCTTCTTATTCTGCTCCGCTTGGTTTTGTGTCTTTTTAGAGGAGAGAAGAAAAGTGTAATGTTACCATTGCCATGCCATCATCCTCATCGTCGTCATCATCATGATGATCGTCATCCTCCTCCTTCTCCTCGCCTCATATAGCAAGGCAAGGCAAGGGTAGTTCTACTAAAATGCATCCCTGTCGCCCCGTAGAATATACATTGTTTGTACCTACCTATCTCTTGCTGGCTTTAGCCCTGTTAAATGTGTAGTTTGGGCATATGAAAAATAATTCTCCTCTCACTCTTCTCTCTATATATCCTTCTCTCAAGTCTCGCGTTGTTGCATACTTCTACTCACTAAATAATCATAAAGTTCTTCTTTTTATCTCTAAGTGTGTCCTAGTCCAAAAAACGTAATACCATCTTGTCTTGTGAATTTTAAAGGAGTTTAGTTGAAGGCATTCCACCACCAACAGATCTGTATAGATTTTCATGCAAAGATCGCGAGACGCGACAGTTAGTAATGGTAATGCAATTCACAGACAGAGAACGAAAATAGGTAACCAATATATATCCTTTTTATTTGTAGTTTATGCGGAATGATATGCACACAAAGTATGTAAAAAAATGGGTAAATGCAATGCAACAACAGTAATAATGTCCTGCAAGGAGGTGATATAAATGCTTGGAGCGAAGGACACTTTACAATAATCGCGCAATACAAGTTACTAACCAAACAGTGAGTAGTACACAGCAGAATTGAGCTTGGCGTTGGGTGAACATTTGTCTGTCAGTCTGTTTCCATAAGAGCCGACAGTTTTGTCACTTTTATTCTATCACAGGAAAAAGTCTGTGAGTCTCTCGTAGACTTTTTCCTGGTTATGCAAGCTGGTGGAAGTTCATTCAATTCAAATGACAGGCCTAATTCACTTGAAAGGGTTTTTGCCTGCTTTTTGACAGTGACTCCAATTATTGGAGAACTTTCATCCAGAGAGAGTAAAGGGATTGCGTCATCACAGCTTAAACATTTTTAATGACCTCATGTTTTATTTCTGAACGTTACTATTTTGGTAGCTCGTTACATCCAACCCTGGCTGGTTTTTTATTATTAAATTACATTTGCATTAAAAGGCTCGATATGTATTACAATGAGACCATTCATAGTGCTCCCCGACACCAGTGTTTAGAAAATACTTTTTTTCCACATTTAGATTGGAACGTGCATTGTTATCATCACATAAGTACTATCATATGCATGCATGCAACGAAAATTGAACCGAGTTTAGAAAGAAAACTGTCGTCCCCTCACAGAAATAAATGCAGGTCCAAATCCTCACACTACTACAGTGCTCAAACTCGCATAAGGACCTCTCCTCTACTTTTGCCAGAGTTTCTTGCATTTTCATTATTACTTACCACCACAAAGCCAAAAGCATTTAGGTATATGGTTTTTTCTTTTGGATTTTTTAAAATTCCATTTTACTTCACAGGATACCTATATGTACGTGCACAGCAACGTAGCCACAGCAAAGCTTTTATAATCATAGTAGCATAGCATTTGAGTGGTAAAGGGAAAATGTACCAGGATTCATGACAATATTCCTCTCAGTTCTCAGAAAGAAGACTGAGACTGAGGCTCTGCCGTTGCTGCTGACTGAGTGTGTAAAAAACTAGTTAGTGCGGTGCACAAGCTAAATACGTTACATGATGCAAACATTCTACTATTACTACACTTTTAGTAGGGAGCTTAGCGAGGCTTTTATGTGTGTGTAAAGCCTGGTATATAAAAACTATATTTTTTATGTGGTCGGGCGAGCTTTGAAAGTTTTAGTTAGCTTCATCCTTGCAAACACCCCACAACCCAGAGTTACCAGAGAGTATATATATATGGTAGGCCTTTTTACAAGAACGACGGCTAGGACGACGACGACAACAACAACAACAAACAACAAAGAAGATAGATTATTGAGAGGAGCAACAGTATGGATTATGGATCACTACTCTTCAAGCTCGGCTTTGCCTTGTGTTTTTGCGTTCTCTTTTCGCTCTTTCATGTGTTTTTCGTTTGTGCGTTTTACGTAGCATTCATTCCTTTCTTGTTTCTTTTGCGATGAGTAAACAAAGGCAAAACCAAACGCAAACCAGAGAGAGGAGCAAGATGAGAAGATGAGAGCTTTAAAAGCAAAAAAACTTTTTAACCAAGAGCTAAAGTAAATAGCAGAAAAGCAGCAGCAGCATCAGAAACAACAAAATAAGGAATGAGATGGCAACCCTTTTTCATTTCGTTTTTACAGCAAAAGAAAAATATAGGCATGTTTTTTACACTAACTTGGCCTCTGCGTTACTTACTTGTTCATCATCTTCATTAGTCGTTTACATGATGATGCGTTCTCTCCATTATCCCACTTGCTACTAGAGAGCTACTGATCAATAATACACACGTATTACGGTATCTTCCTCTTCTCTCAAGAAGATGAGACGAAAAGAGTGTGAGAGAGAGGAGATGGATGATGATGATATTGTATGAAGATCACAAGAGGACATGATATGACTATGAAAAAGGCGAAAAAGGGATGATAATAATCATATATTTTTCAGTTTGCACGTTACATAGATGCATGACCATGCATGATGCTATAGATTCATGAGACAGATAGTGGTGGTGGTATTGCTAGTGGTTGCAAAAGGATCATCATGATATACATGGGTAAATGTACTCAAATCAGGAAATTTAAAAGCTTTCGTGGTTAGTTTGATGTGTGTACACAGTGCATACACAACACGGAGCAGCAACAAGGAACGTCCAACCGACACTACAAAATAACTGCCTTTCTTCCTCCTTTTTCTTCCTTCTTCTGAGTTTGCCTGATGTTGTTTGCAAAGACGAGAAGATGGGTGTTTGTTTGATGATGATAATATGTGTATGATGTGTAGAGGGATGCCGATGTGCGTGCGTTTGTTGTTGTCGTCTCTTGTTCTTGTGTTGTTGCATGTGGGTATATGCTTTCACATCCAAGCTCTCATGTTATTTATGTTGTATTAATAATATGCGTTTCCTACCTTTTTCAGTTTGGAAAATGGACAAAAAGGAAAGAGAATACCGAAAGGAGCATTCTCAGTAACTATAGTTTGTGCACTATGCAATATGCCATCATCATAACATGTACATAGACATCCCCAACTACTACTACCTTGTAGCAAATTTACCTTTTTGTTGTATTGCATGAAAATGTATGCATCCACTTATTTATCTCATCATGACGAGAAAGATCACCAAGAGCATATTCTCTAATGTTACTACACCTTACCACCACCAAAGTTGCATTGTCAGCAGAGGACGTTACTACATAAATGGAGCGCTGCTACATTTGATCATGATTATGTGTAGTATGTAAAAGTTGGAAGGAAAATCAACAACAAGCAGCAGGAGCAAGTCACTAGACAGCTAGGAAAACGCAGAGCAGGGCACACAACAAGATGCGTAGATAGTGCGTAGTCGTAGACGGATGGAGTGTGAATGGGAAGGAAAAGTGGGAGCTTGATGCATTTCAAGTCATAACGCACAACTGCACGCACACACACTTCTCCGCACAAAATTTTAGTGTTGCGCCGTTACTATTGCTATTGCTACAACAGCCACCATCACCATCACACAGCTACAGGGAAAAGAAAGTTGTTTGTGGATGCATGCCTACCAGCAGGAGAGGTGAAGGAAGAAGGAAGGGTGAGTTGGATCAGACGCAGAGTAAAAAACATGCATATGCCTACCTACTGCTAATATTTAATTATTACGGCACGACATATCTTGATGACATGATGACAAGGAGCACATTAATAACATTCGAAAATGCAGAAAAGACCAGCGAGAGAGATAGTATTCTTTGCAACGTGCAAAAGGAAACACTCCAAAACTGCAAAAAGCTAGGCAGGTAGAGATTATGTTTACCTGGCCCATGATCAAAGGATGTGTGGGTAGTAGAGAGGAGGCACGCTGTACACTTTGTTCCTTTCTACTTATTTTCTGGTGGGATAAATCCGACTTGTCATCAAACCTTAAGGTGAGGGTGATGAATTGAATGTGCTGATCCCTCCAAAATGTGGAACATGTTGTCTTAAAACATGAGGCTTGTCATTCGTGAAATTTGCAGAACAAGAGAAGAGCACATTATGTGCACAGAGAGAGGACAAGATCTGTTTGCTAAAGAAAACCCAGCCAGAATGAAAATGTACTAAAAACCTTGGAAATTGCTACAATATTTCATCACACCTCTCTCAGTGGAAAACTTTTTCCTCTGATGGAGTTTTTCTTGCTCTATTTACTGCATGTACCATCCATCATAAAGTTGTGTCACGTATATGCAGAACTGCGTGTGCCTAATGACAAGATGGCCCTGTGCAAAAAAAACTCTATGACGTTTCCCTTTTTTTCGTCCCTTGTTATATCGCCGAAAGTTGATTATGTTTATGAATATTACATACTAAGTACATAAATACATAATAAGTTTGTCTCTTGCTGATTACTTATGCAGTTGCCAAATACAAAGAATGGGTTTAGACTTTAGATTTTTAGATTATGTATCTACGTTGCTTATCATTGCTCTGTTTATAGGCTCTCTCTCCCCCACACACAAAAGTTTGCAGTTAAAAATATCCTTGAGATGCACACAGGCAATATCCAAAATTCTCACTTGTACATCCACTAAACTTGAACAGAGCATTATCATCACGACTACCTGCCTGCCCTTTATATGTAGCATCATGCACCCATGTGCTCCCTTCCCAAATGAATTCATCCACCACCGAACAACATCATTACATCAGCATTTACGATAATGCCTCTCTAAAAAAGTGGAGAAGGGAAAAAATGTGCGAGTCCCAACGAGAATCTCAGCTTTTGTCCAAGTATCTTTGCGAGAGACCTTTAGGCATGTAAAACACGATGCCCTTATTTGTTGCTTGCGTTGAAGCTGGCTCGTGGTGATACTACTGCCGTTGTTTACTAGTACCTTGTATCTGGCGTTGATTTCAATATTTCAGAATGCAAATACCATCAATTTGAGCATCGTCTCCGCAATTCACTCTTCTCTTGGCAAAAGCGCCACACGGAGAATAGAGCATGCTTTCAGTATTAGCATTGTGTCATCATCAAATCCTCATATACGCATCACATTTTTTCATCAAATTCATGCAGTTGAATGAAAAAGAACTATCTATGTATCTTTGCATTTTTTATGCAACCCTTTTTCAACTCGCCGTAGTTGGTATGGCCGTTATTGTGAATGCCATTCTTTAGCTTAAAATGAAATGAAACCCTTTCCTGAGGCAGACAGGCAGGACTCACTTACTTACATTCTTACTACAAGCTTTAAGTGCATGCCATCAAATCACACGAAGAATATCGTCGTAATATAGGTTCTTCTGTCGTATAATCGGCAGCTGCTGCTGCTGCTGATATGCATCACGTGTGTCGTAATTTTGGTGTTCTCACGGCTGTACAAATTCGCAAAATGTGTCATCATCGACATAGCCCTTAATAATCCAACGTGCTAGTACATCACATATCGCATGGCGCGCAGGAAAATAAATGGTATGCTGCTTAGTCTGAATGATAAATGAGATGCACGATTCACGACATCCAAAAAACATAACCAAAGGAGAGAAAAAATGTGTTGCGTATTAGATTTTCACGTAATATTCAACTCGGCATGATAAAAAATTGATGATCATCAACATGATGAGTTTCAACTGTAAAAAAATCGCCACATAGAGCGCGAGAGAGATGGAAGAACCGTAAACTTCATTATAAAAATGTAAGAAGCAGTACTTTAGGATTCGTATCGCCCAATTGAAAAGTTACGTTGCATGTAATAAAAAATCATAATGCTATAATCAATTTTCATTTTCAGATTCAAAATGCAAAAATTCCGTCTCTCTCTCTTTCTAGCAGAACTGCGTCTTCCTTTCTGTTTCTTTTGCTCATTGAGCAAAATATATGAATGATTCATGCATAAATAATGTTATTTATAATAAGCAATGAGCACACACGCAGGCACTTTTTGCATGAAATGATGTTCACGACGATGATTCATATGAAATTATTTCATTTTTTTCAATTGAAATATTGAAATGATTCCTTTCTCATTTTTTATTGATAAGCAGGCTCATCATCACCAAAGCGTAATGTAATGATATGTGTTGGTAGCATTAATAACACACCAAAAAAGTCTTTGACTTTTCTGCTAACCAGAAGCTTTGCCACAAGCGAAGCAAAGTTTGTAGTAAAGGCAGCAGCAACATCTAAAATGCAAATTGAATCACATCTAATCTATCAACTAGCGAATAAACAGATAATAATGGTTACATGTAACAAGTTCATAACAAAAATACTTGATGTATATATAGTAATAACCAGAAGCCCGAATCAAGCATACGCTTGATTAATCTAGAGTATATGTCGCGTTTTCAAAACACAAATATCTTATTTTAATAAAGGAAATTAAGCTACATGTATATGGTATCTACTCAGTAATTAAGTATGGTGTTACAGAGACATCAGCTAATTCAAACGAATTACCCAGGGCAAGCGGCGAGGACGCTTCTCTGTGTGTTGCCCCACTGGCTTTCCCAGTTATGTAGGAAAGCACTGGCGGTACATTTACAAAAGCCACCGCTGGCTTCATCAAAAATCTGACAGCTTAAAAAACTTCACGGTAAACCACATTTTTGGTAAACACCTTGTCAGAGTCTTTGATCAGTCTACCTTGCTCTGGAGTATCAAGTACTCGAATTTTAACATCGTCGGAACGTCTTACTCGTGATAAAGCGACGTAAAGTTGCCCATGTCCAAAAACAGGATCAGGCAAATAAATCCCTACTTTATCCAAAGTTTGACCTTGCGACTTGTTAATAGTCATAGCAAATGCGACTTTGACAGGGAATTGTCGTCGTTTTAATTTAAATGGCAAACCGGTGTCCGAAGGGCATAAGTCAATTCTTGGAATCAAAACTTCATGACCTTCCAAAGACCCTGTGAGAACCATAGCTTTAATAAGGTTCCGATGCAATGCAGTAACAAATAGTCTTGTACCATTACAAAGGCCGTCTCGAGTATTAAGGTTCCGTAACAACATTATAACGCATCCGATTTTTAAAACTAATTTATGCGGTGGCATTCCAGATGGTGTAAGGCTGTTTATAAATTCGATTGTAAAATCTTCCTCATTGCAATCGGACTCAACTTCAATTTCATCTTGACTTATATACGTATGTTCGTCTCCTTCTATCAGTCTTAAAATGTCTGCATTAATTTGATCCACACTGTCATTCTTTGGACACAATATTGCACGTCTTGACATCTCCTTTACATTGTCAATGCTAATTTTTGTACCAAAAATTTCGTCTATTAACGATGTTGTGCAAATCATTTTTTTGGGTATTTCGATTAAATCTTCTCCTAGGTCAAAATCGTTTGTAAGTTTTCCCCCACCGAGTTTTAAGAGCCATTCACTGTATTCTGGGTCTTCTGATCTCATATTATTAAATAGAGGATATACAGTAAACTTGTTCCAAGTAGCACAATATTTCAAGCTTGCCTGAACAATTGATGCCCTCATAGCATGCGGAATAATTGCCAAACATTGCCTAAAATCACCTCCTAAAAGTATTACTTTGCCCCCAAAAGGAGTGTTTCTTCCACCCAAACAATCCATTACATCTCTTAAGAACCTGTCAATAGCATCTATAGCATGAGACGCCGCCATTGTGCTTTCATCAATAAGAATTAATGCAGCACGTCGAATCAAGTCCGCTTCCTTCGATGCTGGAGAAATTTTGGAAACAGAATTCTCTGTAATGGGTATAGCTAATTTAAACAATGAGTGAAATGTTCTTCCACCACTTAATAAATTAGCAGCTATTCCCGTGGATGCAGCCGGTAACACTGTTAAGCCTTTTCCTCGTAAAAAGTGCATTATGCACCGATAGAGATAAGTTTTACCACTTCCTCCAGGACCATCAAGAAAAAAACATTTACAAATTGATAAATCGGGATTATTAACAGCAGAGATGACAGCATCAAACGCAGACTTTTGCTGATCATTTAATGTCTGAATCATTGATTCTGCTTCAAGGCTCTCAGCAATGCAATTGAAACCGTCGGATTCAATATCGGGTATATTGCATTGGGGATCTCTTAAGCCGAGTTTCTTCAGTGTCATCCCCAATAAAATTAAACTTCTACTTAAATCTTTTAACGCATAGTCTTCACAATTCATACAATCTCCTCTTCGTCCATGAATTTTGTGACAAATGTCTTCGGTAAAGTCCGCGATGTTGTCATTCCACAATTTAACTGGATCTGACGGTGAACAGTAAGCACATATGTAAGCAAACACCTGTCTAAGCTGTGAGGGCATCTGGCATGCAATAGCATCATTTAATGTGTTTTGCCACACATTATCATCCATCAGCAATCCAGAAGCCTTAGCAGCTTCCCTAAAAGTTTCGTAACATACACCGTCAACTGTGCGCAAATTTTCAAAACTGGTTGCACCTTTCACATGTAAAAGCATCAGTCTAAGATAAAATCTCTCTGGTTCTTTAGGATTAACAGAATACATTCTGCCAATTTTGTTAAATTTTCCTTCGCGTATCTTCCACTTTGTTTCTCCTTTTAGCCAAGTGTAATAATATGGAATTTCCCAGTAATAATACTTCTTAGCATTTAAGTCAGTTTTGTTTAACTGAAACCATCCAGTAAGTGTGGAGTGTCGAGACATTTTTTTATTTACCTGAAGCTCTAAATTGCTTTTATCTATCTCGTCATTATTTAATTCCCCCTCTGTACTTATAACCACGTATTGTTCACCTGGTAAATGAACGGCAAGTCGTTCCACAGAATGGGATTTTCCATGCATGTCATTTCCAAACATTCTCCAGGCAGATTCTGGAGCACTAACATAACGCGAGTCTACATAATTACGTATTTCATTGTGATTTTTCACATTCGGGTCTGTTAGTTTTATATTTGCGCAATCGTGACCTTTATAAATGTACTTAAACATATATTTGACAACTTTCACCGATGAGCAAACTTCTATGTTTATGTGGCAATTATATTTTAGCAACAAAAATGGATTGTAAGGAACTATCCACCGATTATCGATTTCCTTTCCTTTTACAATTATTGGTTCGTTTGGTCTACGCATATACTGAGCATATCCGTCGTCAATGCTGGAGTTGCCCAACGTGCGCTCCTGGAATTTTTTTGGAAAATTCTTAGTACAAATATCGCCATTCATGCAAGGCAATTTGCTACCTTTTCCGCAAGGAGTATGAACCATATTTGTTGTTACAATTTGATATAATCGAGGATTTTTGATGGGATCCGGGATTTCCGCTCTTACAATAGAATCAATCTTGTCTTCAGTGGTTAGTTTTGAGTTTGTGTCGAGAATCAGAAGTATATGAGCGTGCGGTAAGCCACGCTTCTGAAACTCGATAACATATACATACCCCACAACTGTGCCAAACAATCCACCGCCATCCTTCAAAATATCAACCATTAAGCTGTCCAGCTTAAGACTGAACACTCGGGCAACCAAGTCTGGTCTATGCTCAGCACGTTGCCAAGGCTCTAAATTTTCTTGAATTTCTCTCCATTTCGGGTTGCATGTGACAGTTACAAACAGGTCAGGTTTTCCATACTTTGTAACAATAGCCATTGCATCCTGATAGTTTTGGCTCATGTATCGTGGGCCACCTTGAAAGGAAGAAGGAAGCATAACGATGGTTCCCGGTTTCTTACCTTCGGCTTCAGCTGCAGATGCAACATAATCCTGCAAGCCTTTCAAAGTATCACCGCGCCACTCCTTTTGATTTTGTTGAATAAAATTAAGTCGATTTCCTTCCATTTTAACGTATGCATCGACAAAATATTGTTGTGTTAATTTTCCGGCGTTTAGCAAAGGATTGAATCCATCCCTAATTGCCAGTCTATAACAGTAGTAATCCATCTGAGTTACCCTGTTTCTCTTTCCGGTCGTCTGTTTTTCCATTTCAGGACCCCAGCCTTGTTCTCCAAATGGAAAAAGTAGAGGATAAACCATTGGCTCAAGATTCATGTCCAAAATGTTTATCCGTTTTACGCCTTTGGTAGGGTCCTCAGGAGATGGGCGTTCATAAATCAATAAATCGCGCTCTAATGGAGGCATTCCATCTTTGCTCTGAAATACCACTGCCACTTCATTTGCTGAAGCTGGATTATATCTTCTCTTATCTTTTGTTCGGTCTTGAACAATTAACATGGATACCTCCTTATACTCAACACAATTTTGTATGGCTTGCTTTCGTGCTTCCTTCTCAACTTCATGCATCATTTTGTATGTTTTAGCAAACTCATTATGTTGGTTCATAAAATCTGAGATTATATTGAACACTGCAGGATTAACATTAGTATTTGATATATGGCTTGCTCTCTCTGCATTGGCAAGCTCGGTATCCAAAATATACAGCTGCGAGTACATTCGTTTTTCACCCTCCTGAGGATGTAGGGTTCCCGTTCTGTGGTACATGGTACCATGAATTCGGAAGCAATAAGGGCCGTAGCCAGGAGGGGGATCAATTTGCGCACCCATTGAGGCAAAGCCAAATGAGCTGTTTATGTGACGGATATTATCCATAAAATTTTCTCCCAGCGAATTTTCTTTTTTCATTAAAGAAAGCAATGGTTCAGGATAGGTTGGAAAATTTTCCAGTTTTACTGCCCCGTTTTTACAACATTGTGTAAACGTTTTATATTTGACAGTGACTCCATTTTCAACAACGGTCTTGTACCGAGGTTTTTCAGCCTTAAAATGTTTTGCTTGGCATTCATTGCATATTTCTGATAATGCACCGCAGTAATGCTCCGGAACTGTTTCTTCATGATAAAGACAGTTTGCGGTTAAATTAAAGCGGGCTTCTTTCCTCCGCGCAAGATTAGCCTCTTTATTTGTAGCAGTTGTGTTAGCTTTTCTCATTACGTCAGAACGTCGCCGCTTTGCTGACTGGTCTTCAGTTTCTCCAGCACGACTTTCTCTCATACGCGCAGCATTTGCAGCTTTTCGCCTCGATTGTTCATCAGGCAAAGCACGTGCTCTCGTCTCTCTCATCCGCGCAGCATTAGCATTTTTTCTCTGCATTTTTTCATCAGGTAAAGCACGTGCTCGCCTTTCTCGCTCTTTTGCAGCCCTCTTGGCTTTTCTTTCCACTTCTTTCTCCATGTCAGTTTTATTGAAATCGAATTGACTAAAATATTTTTATTATGTTATTTAAACAATTTTTCAGTCAGTGGTTATGACACAGCCAAAATAATGGGGTTAACAACAAATAATTTAATTTTTATTGAGGAGAATCAAGCTGCAATCATAAAAATATATTTAATTGGTAAATTGTATTGCAAGTCGATCTATCATCAATTTTGTCTCCCCTGCTACTTGTCACTCCCTTTTCACCCCTTTACTTATAACCGCTTTACTTCTCCCCGCTCTAATGCACACCGCTCAATTCTCACACCTTTGCTTCTCACCGCTTCACTTCTCACGAATTTTGCTTCTCAACCCTTTACTCCTCACCCTTTTACTTCTCACCACTTTGCTTCTCAACCCTTTACTTTCACCACTTTACTTCTCAACCCTTTACTTCTCACCCCTCTACTTCTCACCACCTTACTTCTCACCGCTTTAATACTCCTCAATGAAGTTCTCACCCAGACTTATTTCTCCTCCTTCCCCACACCGTTTCCTCGTCACCCTTTCCTCCCCACCGATTTACTTCTTTTCCTCTTGCCTTCCTCGTTTTAAGCCAAAAGCCTTAAGTTTTTAGAACTTTGGTTCAAATTCAAAGCCTAACAAATTGAAGAAAAAATATATTTATTAATTTGCCTTTGCCCTTAATTTGTATGCACAAATGTATATATTTATGACTATACCGTGTTCCTTCTTGGCCAAGCGGAAATTACGCGGAAAGCGTAAACCAAATTGAATTGCTGTTCAATTTAAATGATGGATATGCCATATGCCTGGAAAAACAAAAAATGATAAATTACAAAATTCCTGCTGCTAACTTTAAAATTGGCACTTACCTTGACTTGCACGTAAGAATTTAAATAGGTCCAAACGATAGGCTGATAAGACGTTTTAAGATTTTCAACAGCTAAAATTCAGATCAAATCAAGTCAATAGTTCAGTCAGATCACTCAGTAATCAAAACAAAAACAGTTGTTTGCCTTCAATGTACAAAAGGTTTGGAAATTGAATTTTCCACCGTGTTCTTTGCAGCTTTAGGGCGGTAGCGCTAAACAATATTCATTGGGCGCGAGCGTAAGATCCAAACGCAATGCACGCAATGTGGCTCTCTGTCGTACCGGCACTTGTTCTGCTCGCTGTGGTCATTGCATTGCATTGCACATTTGGGACTTGCTAAAACTTCTTCTTGCTTATTCTTTTGCTGTTTGATCTTGCAAAAATATTCTGAAGCGTAGAAAAAATTACTGTTTAAGTTTAGTTCTGATCGCGTCGGTATCTGAATCCGGTTTATTGTCCATACAAAAAAGGAGCAACATCAAGTGCCGTAAACCGTGACCGTTGATAGTTAGTGGACTTGTGGCTTCTGAAACTTGCTGAAAGTCCGTCTACAGAAATGAATTCGGCATCAGGGGTAAGTAGTAATATTTGGATTTCTTTGTGATATGGTATGGATTTGTTGTGAATTCTAAAATTTAATTATCGGATAATCATGTTATTTCTGTTCAGAATGGTGGCCGTGGAGGAGGGAGAGGAGGAAGGGCGTATAACCCATTTACCGACCGTTACTGTGGAGAGTGTGGCTTCATAATTTTTAATCAGGGGATACAAAAAGTCGGTAAGTTTAACTTGCTTTTATCCATATATACAATTTACGGTGATAGTTTTAATTGTATTTAATGTGATATTTTTATTTTGGCTAAATTAGGTACTTGCCCAAACTCTGGTTGTCGGGCTAGAATTCGGTTTAGGTCTGCCCCAGGGACTCCGGCTCTCTGCAATCCTGACATTGGTCACTGTGACCGATGTGATGCTTACACGCATAGTAAGTATACGCATTTTTATTATTTACGTATTTAATGGCGTATATTTGGCTTTGGTTAAAGAATATTTCATGCAAATTGCTAACCGATTCTGATTTTTTCCAGAGGATGACTCGTTCTGTACGGTTTGCAAATGGGCAAATTCGGACACTGTCCAGCGAAAAAGGCGGTTGGCGAGAGCTCAGGCCCAGCAGCAAGAGGAGAAGCAACGTCAAAAAATCCGTGAACTTGAGCTTGCCTTGAAGAAACAGAAGATGGAGTCTGCTCAACTGAAGGAGGTGCTTAATGCCAAGGAAGAGAAGGAGATGAAGGCTTTGACAGAGGAAATGCTGTTAGACGATGATGATGAAGCGTTTGTCAATAGTCCAGCGGCTGAGAAAGACCTGTCAGGTGGGCCAAAGCGTGATGATCCAGAGGGCGGTGCTGGCGCAGGAACGGGAATTACTGTTTAAATGCCCTTTGCTGACTGTCTCGGCATTTTAAAGTTCATCATTTTTCTCCATGCAGCGAGCTTTTTTAATCATTGTCAACTGATCATTTTCTACTTATTGGACGAATTGTTGCAGAAAATGTAATAAAAAGCTAGTAAAACATTAAATAAGTGTAACATTTATTGTAGCACTGGATGCATGTTATACCAAATCAAATGATCACGGTTTTATTCATAATATAAAATAATATTTTTCGAAGTTAGAATGCAAGAAAATGTAGGGAATTACAACGGTTGGCAATTATCAAGAAAAAGAAACACTAAAAAAGCTACCAAAAACTTTACATATACTGGGATCGAACTCGTGGCATACATAAATCAATGCATGCATTTCATGTAAAATTAAATACCATAACATGTAGCTAACAAACCAAAGCAATGCTTCGTAGGCACGGTCATGCACGCACAGAAAGCTATTG
>CM056173.1:23829386-24063235 GCA_029691765.1 Entomobrya proxima
TAATATTATTTAAGGCTATTAAATCATTGAATTTGAAAACATCTCTATTTTGTAAGTCCTATTTTCTGTAGCTACAAAAGCTACACTGCTCCCTTTTTCGTTTCCTCTGCTACTGCTAAAATTATAATAACTACAAAGGAAAATTCTACACTTTTCGGCAGTACCCTTTTTTTGCAGATTTTGGTTCCCAGTTCTCATTCATTCGTCACGTCGCCGTCCATCCATCCTTTTTTTGTACTGTTGTTGCTGTTGTATATTTAGTTTAGCCGTTTGTACGCTTTACTTGATGGATGGCACATTCTAGTGAGCTGACAGGAGCTCTTAAAAAGAGCTCTGTGAGCTTCTTTTTTGGTCCTCTTTTGACGATGGATGAATTGGCTGCCCGTGTACTTGTACTAGTGGTGGTGGTGATGGTGATTCACATTCAGTCACACACACTCAGATTTATCGATGTGCACTGCATTCATTTCTCTCCTTGTGGTATTATCGGCTTCGCTGGCTTGGTATTTCGCCAAACAAACGCAGACACTCTTCTTGATAAGTTTTGTGTGTGTGCAAAAACCTGAATTGAAAAACAACTCTGACTCTTCTGTGTGGGGTTGCTGCGTAAGCTTCCTTTGAAACTACTACTACTGTTACTTTTTTATGCTGCGTGTGTACATTATGTACCTACGTCGAAGGTATTTGTCGAGTTCTTTTTTTATTCTGTCATGTCTGCTGCCTTTTGTATGAGCCGTTTTTGCAGTATTGAAAATGAAGAATGAAGACGATGAGAAGAAGAAAGACGGAATTTGAATACGGCTGCTGATAAATCCTCCTCCAAATGGATTCCTTACCTGCCACACCACCGAAAAAAATATGTTGCAGTTGTATTGTACCATCATCATCGCAATCCCGTGGAACGCCGTGTGCATGCAAATGAGAGGTACACAATAGAGTTCTCCATTCTCTTGTGCTTCTGCTTCTTTTCATTCTTTTTTGCGGAGAAGATGATATGTAATGTTCATATGTCTGTAGATTATTATGATGATAATGATATCGGGTAGGATGAGCAAACCTTATTATGCGCATAGTAATTATCTTTCGCATCATTCATGGATGACGACACACAGGTGGAGAGAGAATGAGCCAAGTGTATAGCTCTCTAGTTTAAGCTGATTCCATTTCCTGGTAGCCAGGCTTTTATTTGCTGAGGGTTTTGTCTTTCCAATTTTCAAGAGCGATATAATAATTCTACGATTTTCCCTTGGATTCACCGTATGAGTACATAAGCAATAAGCTAGGTAAGCTGCGTTATATAAGTGTAAGCAAAACCAAAGAATTGAAGTTGATAATCACTCTACCGATTTAATCCTAGCAGATAATAGTATGGGCTTTGATGTCGAAATGGAGTGGCACAACAGGCACTACTAGTGGCGGAACGCGTAGGCGAAGTAGGTGTACTTAAGCATGTGTAATATTTACCTACGCCGGTGGAAGAGAAGAAGAGATAGAGAAAAACAATTGTAAAGAATTGAATGAGCAAAATCAATCAGCAACCCAGCTAGAATGATATTTACAATAGAAAGCCTAAAGGTTGTTGTACATTCTCTCTTTCTATCAACTACAGTTTCATGATGATTTTCCCCTTGCCCCGACTTCCCTGCTGTGTGTCTTCTTCCTCCTTGCTTTTCCCATGTAAAAGTAAAAGAGAGAAAAGGAAGCCAAGCCATTTCTCCACCGTTTCATATTTTTTGTACTTGCGTGCATTCAACATTTTCTACCTTTCCTGTGTCCAGCCCTACAACAATGGTCTTACAAAAAGGAGAGAAAAGACAGACACAAAGGTGCAAGTAAAAACATGTAATGGCACTGTGCATTTCTCTTTGCTACAGCACACTCCTCCTGAAACTTCCGATTTTTCAGCAAAAGACTTTTCAGATACGCAGAGATAGAGAAAGGGAGCGACAGACGGAGAGGGAGAGAAAGAAATGATGAGTGAAAATCCGTTTTTTGTTGTCGTCATTGTCCTCAACATTTTGGTCGTTTAGTTTGGTCGTAGTTTCATCCACCTAGGTATTTTTTTGCTTGCTCTCCCGGTACATACCACAGAGGCGTATTGTATTTCCACGTCCCTTTTTCTAAAATTCAATTCACCGAAAGGAAGAGAGAGAGAGAGAGAACAACAAAATAAAATGCTGGCTATTACACGTACGTACGTTTGCATTTCATGTGTGTGTGTTATATGATGATGTGGATTGTCGGCGACCAGGGCAACACAAGCATTTAGAGAGAGAGAGAGAGACCTGAAGGAACTACTAAACATGATGCCATTATTCCATATTCTTCCTCACCCTCTCTTTTCTCCTCTGCTTCTGCTAGAAGCTCTTTTGGGAGTTGCTGGGACAATGGCGGTGGTGGTGTGGAAGGGAGTAAAATGCAATCCTGGTGTGCATGTGTGTGTGTATGTTATCGCATCGGTCTGTACCGTGGGAGACATTACAATATGTCGATATGTGATCTGTGACTGTTATATTCCTATTATTGGCAATCATAATAGAAACATGAGTTTGGATGGAGAAATGGAGTGTGGTGGAAAACGGTGGTTGGAGTTGGGAAAGTGGTTGCCCGTTGAGCTGCAGTAGAACTAGCCCTCGTGTCGTCCTCGTATATAACATTTATGTAGTAGGTGGTGGAGGAGGACAAGTGGTAGGTATAGTGTACTTAACTCATACTCCATTTACTCCGTAATCATCATCATCGCCACATCAGTAGTATTTGGTTTTTATGCACATACTTACCCATTATTCCTATCAGTAATGTATATGTTATAGCCCTTTCCTGTATCACAGGGTCTTTGACAAAAAAAAAAACGAAGAAAAAAAGATTACTTTTTTTTATACAACTGCGCCCATCGCATTGGTTTGGTCTTGGTCGCCTTTCTGGTCTCCCTTGGGCTGCCGGGGCTTTGGCTTGCATTGCATATTATGAGTTTTACTACTACTTTGCTCAGGCTAAGCTGCTTCTTGGTTGAAATATCGGCAAGGAATATGTGTGAATGCATGCATACAACATCAGCAGCAATCCCAAGCGGACTGAGCAAACAAAGGACTCAAACTTTGGAGGAAAAAATGATCTGGGAGAGAGAAATGGAGAGTTTGTAGTTTTTGGAGTACCACTACTAGTGGTCTTTCTTTCTTCCTGGTTTGGTTTTGTCTGCTGGTCTCCCATCATCTCTCGGGCTGTCTCTCTATCATAAAATATCATGTAATCTATTTTCTATATAAAAAATATTCCGGACTTTTTTTCTGCTGATTCTTCTGCTCTGCTTGGTCAAGAAAAAATAGCAACAGTGTTAGTGCTGCTTGCGTGGTGAAGGGAAATGCATGGGGAATAGTAAAATAAAAAGTGCTTGGAGTGTACTCAACTGAACAGAAAGTCATGCATGCATACAATATTATTATTATGACTGTAGTAGATTTCCTATCATTTTTGTCCTTCTTGTTGCACATCATTGTAATGTATTGCCTGTAGTCTCTAATGGATGGATGGGGAGAAGAACAATATGAGAAAAAACGATCTCATGCACTCTCCATCCACTCTCTTGGTCTCACAAGTCAGCGAGATATATATTTTTACATTTTTTTGGCTGTTTGTTGTGGAGATTTCTTGGGACTCACAGGAACTGGATAGTAATAAATAAATGCTGAATACTAAGAAAGAAATGGATGAAAAAAAAAGAAACTGATAAGACCGGCGATTGCTGGTTCCTCTGTCTGGCTTTTTTTTGTGTTTCCTTCTTGTTTTACATGGAAAATCGTGTTTCCACTTGTCATCATTTTCCAGTACAAAGTTGGCCAGTAAACAGGATATGGGAAACTAGCGAAAAAAGTTGTTGGCCCCTGTGCTTACATAATGTACATTTACTATGAATTTATGGGCTATACAATAATTGCCGCTGAAAGGCACATAAATCCAGTGAGGAGAGAAACAGACGAGCAAAAAGAGAACTAGAAAGTGTATAAAATGGAATCATACAAAAATGATTGTGTTTGTGTATTTCAGTATTCATTCTTGTTTTAGTGGACACTTATCGTTTTATATATCGTCATCAGCAAAATAACAGGGCCTAACGATCACTCTCTTACGTACAATGACGTCCGCTCCCACTACTCGACTCCTGTGTGCCTTGTTTTTCTGTAGGTTTTTATTTTGACGACGACGACGACAACGATAAAATGCTCTGTTGCTTGGCGTTGATCCTGTCTACAGCAATAATATTGGCATGCATCGAAGGAAACTTATGACTCCTGCTACTTACTCTACACTCTCTCGCTGTTTCCACTATTTTACTACATTTTGAGCTAGAGTGGATATTCTCGGGTTTTATTTGGTGTTGTTGGTGACTGGACTGGGGTATTAAGATAAATCTAATGCGAATTTGGCTTTCTTCTTGGTTGCACTTTTATTGCATGTAAGAAGAAGTAACAGCAGACTAGTAGTAATAACACGTCTTGGTCTTGTACAACAGTCTCTTTTTAGCCCAACTTTATATGTATTGCGTTTTCCATTCATCTCTCCCCATTTCCATATACCTACATGCTCATTTTCTTCTTGCCTCTCTACCCAACTTGCATTTAAAGTATGAAAAACTGCCTTACACAAGCGACGAAGATGGCTAAGTAGGAACATGTATTTTTTTCCAACTAGAATAACAGGCCAAGCTGAACTTTATGCAATAATAATGGTGCTCCATACTGCCATAATATCATCTTAGTACGTTTTCTAGCTGTAGTAGTACCTATACACTTATCCCAGGGAAAAGTGTTATTTCGTCGAAATTCTTATAAAAATTGCTTTGGACATCATACATGAATACTCTTTCTGAGAAAGGTTTGGCTGCGTATTCTTGCAAGCTTCACTTGCATAATACTTTAACTTACTTAAAGCTCATACTCAAACACTCAAACATGAAGTACTTACGGATCACTTATCGTTAGCCAACCAGCCAACAGCAGCAGCAGTATTTTTTCCTTTTCTTTTTTCTGTTCTGACAGGATTAGAATTCGTATTCGGGTTTCTTTTCTTTCTTTCTTTGTGTTCCGCAGACTCTTCCTATTATTCTCCCTTTATTTGATGCATATGTAATATATAGGTAGGTTTTTTTTGTGCAAAGGATACATACGCTATTAGGACAGCCACTACTACTACCACCACCATCAACGTTTCATTTTTTCCCGTTTTGTGTGTTTGCTTTTGCCTTACTTGTATGCAGAGATGTAAGTCCAAACGTTCTTTGCTCTCACGTCTCTTTCTGTTTGCTTACACTTTTAGAATGAGAACACGTGAGGACTCTTTTTTTCTTTCGCTTTTCTTGGAAAACATTTTCTGTTGTTTCTTCCTGATTGTAAATATATGTCTATAATTTTATGTAATATTGGCTGGGAAAGAGTTTAAAGAGGACATGCATACGTTACGCAACAATGCATATCATGCCAAGAAAGGAAAAAGTCCAACAGTCTTTGTTAGAAAAAAATGCTCATGCTTACCTAGTCAAGCGTGCAGTTTGCAAATGATATAATAATAATATTACGATTTTACGGTCTCCTCAGGATGATGGCTTCAAAACTAGCATTGCTGAATGGTATCAATGAACTTTTCATTTTTTGCCCTGAAATGCGATGTCTTAAAAATCATAAAAATAAAAACAACGCCATATACATTCATACGGTACAATTTCTATCTTTTTTTCCTCCTTTTTTTACTCTGAGGTTTGTGTGAGCGTGATGTGAACCGGAGAAAAAAGTGAAGCAAAACCTATAACAACAACAGTTGTTCCCGAGAGTGGTAGTAGTGGAGAAGTGTTCTCTTTTTAGGTTTGCCACCACCCTAGCAAGTGCACCGAAAAGTGCCGAGGAAAAAGCGGAGATTCATTAGCACTGTATTATAATATAACGCGAGGTGGGAGAGAGCGCTTTCACAAAACACTCATACAACACATACATTGACATTTTTTACACAATGATTTCTCCAAAAGCTAAAGAAAGCACAAAAAATGCGATAAAACATGCCTCCAGCCCACTTGACTCCTTCCCACAAGCAAAACACAAACAAACCGTTAGGTATCAATGCCTTTTTCTTGGAATATTTGCAAAATTCCAAGTATGAAGTATGCGTGCATCACTGCATCAAACCATTCAAACCTTTGTTTGTGCACATACTTGAGAAGCTGGTAATTTTCATGCATTTCGCAAACCCAGCGGAAAAATTTCAATCCCAGTTCCCATTCCACTTCTCCCAACACTCACTCCAGAGACCGAGAGAGCAGCAGTAAAAATGTGTATAATCCCTTTTGAAACAAGAGCAGTTGTTAAGATGTAGGAGGGAAAGTTCACACGCTCTTTTAGCTAAACGTTCCGACTCGTTTTTTACAAGGAAGAGGCGGAAGGAACAAGGGAGCTATCAGCATCATCATCATCGTCGACGTTGTCGTCCGCCTCAGCAGTAGCACCACCTCCATTGTAACATCCTTGGATATAAATATGGACCGTGTGACAGAAGGCATAATGTATGCATGTTTGGAGGCGAAAATGAAAAAGGAATGGCTACTTTTCGGGGACGGGACAAGGCCTGCCAGGATATTATCACGGGGTGTTAAAGTAAACTCTTCTCTTGTAACGACTACTAACTACTCCTTTTCTCATGTTTGCCTATGCCTTTTGTTACTGCTGCTACCACTTGTGCTCCTCCACTTTACAAACGATTCCTTCAAGCAAAAAAAACCGATTCTTTCGGCATCATCAACATCTCCGCACAATATCCATTCATGCATATACATTTAAACATAGTCAGACACACAAGACACACGTTGGCTTTTTTCTTCTCTCTCTCTTTGTCTGTACAAGGAAAACTTTATTGTATTCAAACACCTCGTAATATCCTTCTTCTTCTCCTTCTTGTGTGATTCTACAAAAGAGAAAAGAAAAACGAGAACGAGGAAGCCCAACACCACTTTACTCACAGACTAAGAAATTGCACTTTATTCCATGCCTGCGTCTTTCTTGGTTGTTACGTTCAAGTGAAAACTTCTAACAACGTAACAATGTAGGCTTACGTTGGACTAGCACATAACTTGCCATCATGCCCTTCTTTCCTTAATTCCTACATATTATCTATATGCATCTGTGTAGCTCTTCTGCTGCTATACTGGTCTCCCTAAGCAGACCCGACCCGACTCCTTTCTGACTTTAGATGATGATGGTGCATGCAACAACTTGGTCCTCCTTCGCCTTCTCTTGAGTAAAACTAGCAGGTGGTATCATGACATGACGACGACTACGAGGACGATGACGGTAAAGTGGTACTGTGGTGGTGCGATCGTGGTATATGGCATTCTTACTCTCTTTTTCGCTCTTCTCTAGTGGTTACCTCCATTATATTATGATGATAGCTCTTGGGCTTGTTAGAAGAACTTCTTGCCGCGGTATTAAGTGCAATCATCCCGTTTTCTCGTTGTCATCAATATACTTATTACGCTGCTGCTGCAGATATATATATGCTCGCTTGCCTGCTTAAGAATTATATGCATCCAACCAAGGTAAATGCCCAGCAACTTAACTTTATCCACTTTGGCTGCTGCTTTTCGTTTTTCTTGAATTGTAACAAGACGGGGTAGTGACGAGCACAAGAGTGGATTATACAAGGACCTGTTCGATATCGCACACTTGACTCGGGCGGGTGTAAGGTGTAAGCGCACAGAGACAAAAACCTACAATCAAACACACACTATCTTGTCATGCCGTGTGCTTGCAGTTCTTTCTATGTCACCCTTTCCTGTTTTTCCTAGTAGTGGTGGTGGTGTTCGTGGCTGTTGTAGAAAAGAGAAAAGAAAATTATGCTATCCTCTGTCAATCGGTGATTCACATGAAAGTCCAACAGAAAAAACCAAAAACCAACACAAAATGCATAAACGAAAAAATAAGTAGGGTGACATGCAAGGCATTATGGTAGTATGGCATTGGAACAAACAAGAGACAAGTGCCGTAATCAAGCCCTCTTGTATTTTTTATGCTGAAGCGGTACTGATCCTGATACTCTGAAATAAGTAAGTGCATTATTGTATCTCTTATCAGTTCACAGAAGCATAATCTCGTGCAGAAAAGCATGCGACACGTTCTTGCAGTCTGGTGCACTATCAACTATTTCATCGTTGTTGAAACGAAAGGAAAAAAAACATTCCCTGTAATAATCCACCCTGTCCGCGTTGATGAGCAACTGAGATTAGGTCCTCGATATATGCCACACTTTGCACTACTGACTCAATACAGAGAAAATAAACACTCTAATGATAATAATAGTATTAGTATCTGATGATGATTAACTACAAATAGTAGGCAAACAGCAGAAAATATAAAGTAGAGATAAAGTAGTAGCAGAAAAGTAGCTATATCATCGACACAAAACAAGAATAAAAGAGGCATGCAAAAAGAATGACAATGCCTATATGTGAAAACTAGAAGCAGGTTTTGCAAGTTGTCGCTACTTAACAATGACATGTGGTATGGATACAACATAGTTGCACGCACACATGCAATACTTAATATTAGCTGCGTGCATGAACAAAAGAATGGGATTGATTTTTGTGGCCTAGTCAAGTAAGGAACAAAATGAAACATTCTTTTTTTGATGAATCATTTTTACATTTTCGATTGTTGTTGCTGTTTTGTCTTCAACATGCTTGCTACCGGTGGGAGATGCATGTGGAAGTGATCTCCTTCTCTTGTAAAACATAATCACACGCAATTGTTTTTTTTACAAATGAAAGAATCTAATAATAGGACTTATTTCGAATGTCCATTTGTGTCATCCTTGCTGACGTTTTTATAGTAACGGCTTTATGTAAAATGGAAACGGAAAAGAAGACTGAGTGAAATTAGTCGTCTCAAGTTGGGCACGCTATATACTTAAAACAATGCTTGGTTTATACTCGTACCGAAACCAAATCTCCCAAAAAACGATTTTTTAATATTTCGAGGAAAGTGGGCTTCAAAACGTACACCATGCAGCCGGCACCCAAGTGTGTCAAGCATCAGGATCATGGTCAAAAATCTGGAGCACGATTTGTTTACAAAAAAAAACTTTCTAAAACCCTAGTTAATTATGACGGTGCCTACTTCCATTCAGATGGGCAAGGTGTTCCTAAAAACAAATATTTCCATGCTTTCAACCCTAAGCAAGATCCATAAAGCAAGAAAGTGCAGCAAACTGCCAACGACTCCAAAAAATTGACGGTATGGCAGGCTATGAACAAAAATGGGAGCGTTTCCGAACCTTATATTAAAAAGGGGACTATGTCTACCAAAGAAAACCTAGAGGAATGTTTGATGGCACGTTTAATTCCGGTTATTGTTGAGCACAATCACCGCGAAAAAGTTATCTTCTGCGCGGACCTGGCCACTTCACACTAGGCCAAGAACCTAACTCCTACCTGGAAGCTCAAAACACCGATTTTGCCCAAAATCCAAAAATGCCCCAAATATTCCACTGGCTAGAGGAATCGAAACATGTTGGAGTTTATACAGAGTGGAGTACTCCAATCTACAAAAGGCACCCAACTTACCCCGAGATTTATCTACCATTTAGAAAAAATGACCACCAAAGTGGCAGAATCATCGGGATATTGGGTTATATGATAAGCCAAATGATAACTCTACAGTACTGAATACAAAGGCATCAATGAATCCTAATTTATGCGAATATTGTTAACTATTAGTAGTACTAAATATTAAAAAATATTGTAGTTCAATAAAGCTGAAATATTAGGAAATATCACAATTTCAAAAATGTCTCCATAACAAGTACACACCCTTTACAAGCTTCTTTGTATTTTTATTAGCTGTATTACAATAGCATCATGTTCACATGGAAATTGTCAGAGTGGCAAGCAGGTATGGTATCTTTCCAATCCATCTATCGTCGACAAGTCGTCATTGCAGATAAATATTGCATTAATACAGGAGGCGGAGAAAGAACTCATAGAAGCTGCTTTATGATTTCAGCAAGTTTACAGGTAGGTCAGTCAACGTTCCACTCTCTACAAAGAGATTTAATTGTTTTTGCGTAATAATCCTCAATAGGATAATTTTTTATTTCCCAGTTATTAATTTTCAAAAAATATTTAAAGTTAGTTAACCGCATATACGTTTTCCTGTGATTATCAAGCAAGTTAAGTAAAGACACTCACTATTTTTATTCGCTACTTGTTCACATACTGATTGAACAATCATATTTCATTCTATTATTATTAAATCGTTGTTGTTGTTGTCGTGAGCTTGTGTAAGCATGCAAATCGTGAGTCGTGAGTCGTAATTTACCATATGCATGCTAACTTGACTCGTAAAATTTCGAATGAACGACTAGTTGCAACCTTTTGAGAGGTGGCATGCCATTTTATCCTTCGGAAAATCATATTTCCCCTAAGGAGCAACTAAAGCAGCGGCGATGCAAAGACTATTAAAACTACGCACATCTCCCAAATCTCCTCTCTTCTCGTCCTCACTCTACCACGAATTCTGCATTTTAGTAGTTGAGTACATTGTGTACAACATCGACAATCGCCACACATCCTCCATAATGCACAAATTGCATACATACATGAGCAGAGCAGTAATACATAGTTGATTGTGCATCCATTTTGCATCTTGTTATCTTTAAAAATGACTGGCGAATCAAGTAAGCAAAAGCAAACAAGACGCCAGCAGCAGACCAAAACCAAAGTAAAATGTTTTAGAATAATGCGCTTTAACGCTGTCCTCAGATTATCATCATCTTCTCATGTCGATAAAAATTCTTTCTTGCCGATGATGGTCTAGTGGTCAATATTTTTTGACAATGGAAGGCAGGATTTCAAGGCACATACGTCTTTACCTTTTTCCCAAATTAGTGTTATTACCCATTATTGTTTTTCTGTTTTGCATACACACACGCTGATGATAATTATGGATTTTTGAGGACGATGGACGATGAGCGATGATACGTTCCGCTTGTGGTTCCTTCTTCGTTCCAATTCTCCTTTTTTCCCAAACTACCGTGGAGCCATTCTCTTCCTCTTTTTTTATATGAATATTATGCCTGCCCATCTCATTGTCTGTCACACAGCGAACGGGACATGCTCACCAATTTTTTACTCCTCTTTTCAACTAGATTGCTTTTCTGCTAATAATAATGACGAGGACAGGGATGGCAAAGAGGATTCACGTTTTTTGTCTTTTACTAGCAGTTCGTTAACAATAAATCTTGTTTTGTGGCTTGGCTTGAGTAGCATTGGTTTTTGTTGGTGTGTTTGCAATCTTTTGGTTTCTCTCTATCCAACGAGCAAAACACCATCATCCAAGCTTGTGTGAGTGGTTTATTAGGATTCCTTGCTTGACTCTTCTTCAGCAGCAGCAAAGTTGGGGCGGCCAGAGCCGTGTTGTTATGCATGGTAGGCTCTCTAGCTAGCAGAGTGAAAAAATATAATGGGAAATCATAATAAATAAATGTTATAAATACATAATAAATTTTAAGGAGCACAACTACCCCTTGGTTGCATTTTTTTTAGAATAATGACACTGTAAAGAGAGGGAGATGCGTGTAGGCATAATGTAATATGTATGTAGGTAATAATAATAATAATAAATATGAGAGCTGAACTCCTTCGCCGTCCTAGTCTTGAGTGATGATGATAAGCAAAACTTAACCAGCGCAGCGAGTAAAGAAGCCAGAAAAAATGCACATAATACACTGTACATTATTATTGAACAAGTGGCTTGATTTTGGCTATGGTTCCGCGAAAGATTTAGAAGAAACAAGAGCATCTCATGCTTGTTTGATGATAATAATATTATTATTGCGATAGTGTTACAATTCATAATATTCATATCCGTTCTGCCTCCTCCTCCTCCTCATCTTCCTTATTCTTTTGCTTCATATAATAATGCTTGTCTTTTCAGACATGAATCCATACACCTCGCGTTTGCTGCTGTGGTGCATGTCATCATCATACCACAACAACCATAATAATAATAGTAATAATAACGTCCATCTAACAAACAACCCAAGTAAAATGAATATCATCACAATCATCCTCTGATGATCATCGTAAAATATAAACACAGGAAATGTTCCCATACTTGGCTATTTGACATTGGCAAGGAGGCGAAAAAGGGCTACAAACAATCTGCAGACTTCTTCAGCTCTCTGTCTTTGTTACACTTTTCTTTTATCTGATACCATACTTTTTGCTTCCCTTGCTAAACGGCTACATAACGAGATCATGTTGTTGACGACAACGACGGACGACCACGATTATTACGATGATGAGTTTCGTCGCTGTCGTTTGTTATTATGATGATGATGACGTTCAGAAAAGTCATTATGATGATGCATGTGTGTGTTACCATTACCACTAAACTTTTGCTTTTTTGGAGAGTACATGTACTACATGATCCCCAAAATTCATATCAATCCATAATGATATGTGCATAAATATACCTACGTAATGTTATTTTCAGACCCATGCCAACAACAAACAATGAATGCATTCATCCGTTTGCAGAGCCCACTTGTTCTTGCAAACGGCAGAGAGAGAGACATGAATGCAATTGACGAGGGTTAAAAAAATATTTATCATTATTACCATTATTATCATGATTACGATTATCTTCAATTTTGCCATGAAGTGCGAAGCGGAGTGCAAGGCAATGCTCAATTTTGTTTCGTTTTGCCTTGCGCTCCTTCTTTACAAGACGCAGGATAAAATATATAAACACACTAAAATGTACTACATACATTATGATTATTAAGATGCCTCTGCGTTTGCATGCATTTGTTGCTGCTGCTGGTGTTGGTGGTAGGTACAAAAAGTTCTTGTAAAATCTCCCACTTCCATCCAATCCAACCAAGTCCAACTTAACAGAAGTGAGCCACCTTGGGAATAGTGCAAGATCAAGTTAAGTGATGAGAGCGAAGTAAGCAAAAGGTCTTTGCAGACAAAAGCCTTTTTCTCACACAAAACGCGTAGTCTAGCAAACAATGCGTTATTACGGGAAGCAACGTAGAGGCATGCTGCTGCTTTCTGTCGACTGTTATTGTTGTACGAAGGGAGTGGGATTTGCGTAAAAATTCATGGAAATGAGTCATGTTCATCTTCTAAACATCCCTTTTGACCTGTCTGCTGCAAAATGAAAGCTGTTGTTGTTGTTGTTGTTTCTACTGTTCTTTTTGTAGATGATAATGACGTTTTAGAAAGAGGTAATCAGGAAACCTATATTCTCTTACTCGCTGGTATCATCATTTGCACTTTTCAGTTTCCTTAATGTTCCAGCAGACTCCCAGCAGAAGAGCCACCGCACACAAACATTTCCACCGGAGTATCATCATCTCTTGGTGTTTTTCATTGCGTTCTGGCATAACAGTTGCTTGTTCTCTCGCTGCCTTTCTTGGAAATACTTTTTTGTTTTATTGTTGTGGATGAGGAAAATTGTAGCAATACACACACAAAGTTTGTCTGTAATCAACTTTTTTCCCTCTCGCTCTCTTCATCTTCTTCTTCCTTCTTTGCTCGTCTCACTTCTTCCCTGGAATGAAGTAAAGAAAAATATCTGGATAAAGCCATGGAAGAAGTAAAAGCACGCTATGCCTGATCAGAATTCTTTTCTTGGTTGCTGCTGGTATGTGTGTCTAGTGAAGGGAGAAAAATGAAAATGTTTCAAGTTGAGCTCAGCGAACAAGTAAAAATCTAATAAAGAAAACAAGTAAAAACTCGTGTGTGTATGTGTAACTAAAGTCTGTCCATAATATGAACTCGTTTGTCGTATTGAGACGAGTTGGATGGAAGAAGAGCCGCGAGCACAGGCTTGGTTTTGGCTTTAACTTATGAAAGCATATATATCCTCGGCTTTCCTTCCGTTAAGAAAGATAGTTACTGTTACTACTTAAGCCGGGTTTACTCTGTTAGTTAGTGTGGCCAAGCGAGGGAGAGCCGAGTGGTCATGGGCATCTTTTAGACTTTATAGCCGGCTTATTATTATTATTTTGGCAATTCCTTGTATTTTTTACATGTAACGCTGACTAGAATTCTTCTGCGGCAGTCGTAGTTCTAGACTAAAACTAGTGGTTCTAGTAGTGGCGATGATAATGTTGGTGTCAGTAGAGTGGTGCTAAGGGTATTGTCCAGAGAGAGCAATTAAGCAAGACGGAAGATTGTGATAATAGTAGGTCGGTGGTGGTATCGTGGTGATATGTGCAGACGGGGAACTACAACAACTACGACCATTTCAGTAGAGAAAATGAGCGAAGTAAACAGTAGGGAAACACAAGAAAAAATATTGGTGGCTTGCTGGAATGACGGTGGCTTCCTTTGTTTCAGTTAGCAAACTCCTTTATTAAGAATAATAAAGCTGTAAGAAAGCCATTAGACGTAAGAAAGTAGCGAGAAAATCCACTTCAAGTCTTTTTTTAGTAGAAGCATTTGCATTAAAATTTTGATAACCCCAAAAAAAAGTTACTCGGAGAGAAAATGGTCTCTCTCTCTGGTTCTGGTTACGTGTGGTATGTAGATGAAATGGTAGAAAATGCTGGCTAATTAACACGCTTATATGAAATGCACGCCCATTCTTTTCTCCAAAAAAGTGTACAAGAAAAACTCCTAATGACAAAGGTAGGACAGACTGACATAAATTCCTGGTAGTACAGCAGCAGAAGCAGCAACGTCTTTCTTCATACAGAAATACCACAGAGGCTCTATGTAAAACCCAGAGAAAAATATAAAGATAATGCACAAAGAGAATAATATCAGTCGACAAGTAAAGTAGAGAATAGGGTATAATAATAGCTGTTTCCGCTTTGCTGGATACATATATGTTTTATACGAGTGTGTGTGTGTGTGTGCTTGGTGTGCAGACATTATTAACACAATGAATTCTTATGGGATGTACCATTTAGCTAGTTACTTTCTTAGCGCCATTCCCTTAGCCATCATCATAGACGTCGTCCTAAAATGAATGTGTGTATCATCCTGTTTTTTTTCCTTCGTGGAAGAATGTGCCATTCTACATAGCTATTCCACCTCAACAACGCAACAACGTCGTCATATAAATCCCCAAACCGCTGAAAAGTTTCAGCTGCACACAGAGTGTCAGCTTTCATACCGTTTTTTATATTATTGCGCTGGGAAAGTACATGCTACAAACTGGCTCAAACAAACGTGGTATCTATTTTTCGGTTTTTGCTTGTTTTTTTCTCTCTCTTCTGTCCTCTCCCTTTTCCTTTTTCCTCTGTTGCGTTGTCGGTTGAGGATGAAAATGAATCAAGCAGAAGAAAGTAAGAAAGAAGAAAAAATAAAGGAAAGCAGGAAAGGCAGATAGAAAAAAGCGAGTAAGTGGAGTGTGGAGAAATAAAGGAAGGAATCAAGGAGGCAGAAGAAGAAGAGAGAAAAAGCGAAAACAACTTTCTCCTTTTCTGCCAGAGGCTCTTTTTCTTCGTCTTTCATCCATGCTCCCACGTCTTTTTCTAGTGAATTGCTTGAGATTTGGCTTATGGGGAAAAAGAGAAAAAAATGCAAGAAGGAAATGAAGAGGATGCTGCATCGTTGTGGCTCTGTGTTGTTGTAATATATGAGTATGGAAAATCCCCGGGTCCACGAAAAGTGTCTAGGAAAACGGACCGAAAGTATTAATGGTAATGTTTGTGCCTCTATCCTTACTTACGTTATTATTGTGTATCAATAAAGAGGAAAAAGAGAATAAGTTGGTGGGCTAAAGGAAGGGAGATCGAATGATGAGGAAAGAAAGCACACGGGTACTTTTACCAAAAAAAGAATTTAGCGTCTGCTGTTGCTGATGATGCTCCATAATAAAGCCTTGGTAAATACGGAAGTTTCTTTGGATATGAGAGAGAAGGAATGAGGATGATGATAGAACGTATAATGTAGCACACACACCATTGCCGTCATCATCATGATCATCATCATTAAAAGCAACAGCCAGAAGAATCTTCTTGAGGCAGCCGAACCAGGAGAAGCAGAGAAGCACCAGAAGAAACACAATTCAAAATCATCTATGCCATACCCTTACTACTACTACTACCCTTACTAGCAACACATGCACAACGATATATTATACCGACATCGGGGAACAAAGCAAAAGAGAAAAGTTTTTTTTCTCCGATAATATGACAGGATCATCATCATCAACATGATCATGCTCATCCTGCTGCTACTTCTCTCATGGTGATGAAGAAGGAAAGTAGAAGAGGAGAAGAAGAAGAGAGAAAGAGGATGATGCTTTTGAAACATTAAATTAGCTGAAAGAGCACAAACCCGGAAAAAGTTGTATGGCATCATATGATACGGATGATGATGAGGCTTTAGGAAAAAAGTTATAGGATGGCGGCGGCGGCGGAGGGATGGCAAAAAATGAAATCAAGTGAAAGGTGGAGATCACATTACTTACCATTACATACTTTTTTACCACGCGCTTCTCCCTTTCTCTCGGCTCTCTTCTCATCGCATCGCACACTCTCAACTACTACGTTATTAGGTTAGATGATGTACATTAGCGAGAAAGAGTGAGATAGAGAGAGAGAATCAGGTTTTCTTTTAGATTTTGGGCAACTTTTTTTCTAGTTTCAGTATCAATATGTGTATATGATGACGGACCCTGTAGTTAGATAGATATCTATCTTTTCAACTGATTATATTTTTATGGCTTGAGAGATGGTTGATTACGCCCGCTTTTCCAGACTTTATTATCGCTATTATTATTTTAATGTGCACCTTATATATAATACCAACTTGCATGATCTACTTACGTGCACAACAAGTAGGAAATGGAGTATAAACCGACATGACCGGATTAAATAATGTTATGGTTCTTTGCTCAGTTATTGTGACTATATGGCTCTATGAGTTTGTCCTCTCTGCTTAACATACTTTTACGTACATAGTTGACTTGCACACACACACACACAACTTTGCAGTTATTTATAGGGCATCGTACTAAAACGGATGAGTAATGCTTCTTCCATTTTTTATATAAAAAATATCCAAACAATTCCGTATCAAGTTACATAAAGACGCCACCAGCACGTACCATAACGTGCAGGATACCATGTCAGACCACACTGATTTTAATGAGCACCGCGGAGGCATATAATAAAGCAAACAGTATTAATAAAAAGAAGTTTTTACCAGAAGCAGAAGCAGCAGTGTAAATTGTGTACGTAAGAGAAGAGGAGTAGTAGTAGTAGTTTCCTACTTGAAACTTGAAAATAATAAGGTTGGCAAACAGAAAATTCCCTGCCTTCATCCCCAAGCTCAGTTTCCTTTCTCCGTGTGCGCTTCTCTCCTTCTCTCTCTCTCTCTCACTCGCCTTCCATTATTATGTTTCCTTTCTCCAATAAACTCGCTCACTTCCTGTTTGCTTATCATGCCATGATAATGATGCCGAAATTGAGTGCTACTTCTCCTGTGTGGAGCATCCTTCAATGACTTAATAAAATGAGTGGGCTGATAAAGACGTGGCATGAAATATATACGGAGGAAATAACATCAAGTACCCACCACCATGCATAATATGTTATTTTTTGAAGTGGCTTTTACAATTATCGATCACCCCGAGAGAAAGCAAAGCAGATGCCTGTACACATCCCTGAGCACAGTCATTCCATTTTCATTTTATTGGATGAGAAGGCTAAAAAATAAAGAAAGAAAGAGGAGGAAGAAGAAGAAGAAATTCTCTCCGTGTGTCTGTTGCGGACGCTATTCATATGGTAAATAAATCGTGAAAGCTCAAAAGAAAATGTCAATATGTAAATTAAGTAGAGCGTAAGATTGTGTGTGCATGTTATGTACAGAGAAACGGCCCCTGTTGTGTATTTTTTGTGTGTGTGCATATATACCGCTTTCTTTTTAGGAAGAAGAAGGAACGGTGAAAATCCTAAGGCAGCAGTAATAATGCTGCCGTTGATGATAATAATAATAAATATAGAAAAAAGCAGCCTGATGTATTTTTATAGCTTATGGTGTTTCGCATTTGGAAGGAAAAGAAAATAGAAAAGCAGAGGAAGAGGAACTCGCAGAGGGAACACACACAAGGCACAATAAACAAGGTGATCCGTACCGTCTGTTTTTATTTTTAAGAGAAAATCTTTCTTTTTGATCGGTATTTTCCTTTGACTTTTTCCAGAACAGAAGAAGAAAGAGTGAAAGGAAGAGACTGCCTAGTAAATAATGCATTTTCCAGTTCTCTTTCCATTCTCTCTCCTTGTTGTTTTCTTCTTCCTCTCTTATTCTTCTTCCTGGCGTGTATGATATTATGCAGCTCTACATATTATTTGCCTGATGCCGTGTTACGTCAGGTTTGTGTCATGTTTTCATATATGATGAGTCGAAGGGAAAGAGTGAGTTGGATCTAGTCAGAAAGTGGGAAAGAGAGAGAGGAGTAAGTGGAGCAACTTGAACTGGTAAACAAGATGGTATTATAAAAAAAGAAAAACTACCCATAACATAAACTTGTGTGTGGTGTGTTTAAATGTGGGCATATACTCTATCTGTTGTGTATATCTGGATGATTATATGAGACAATATATATTGTGAAGACATATTAGATGTACACAGAGCTCATGTGAAATTCAGAATAGGAAATCAGCTTTTGTTGTTGTCATGTCAGTTATTTAATAGAAATGGAGTTTTTGTGTTGGAGAGAGAGAGCTGAGAGGAAAGACAGGGAAAAAGGGAGAAAGAGAAGAGGACAAGTAAATATTACGAAGAGAAAGAGAGCGAAGGAAAAGTAAGTAGGTGGTAGCAGTAGTAGAAGGTGGCATTTAGCCGACTTGCTCAACAACGGTTCGACCTGGAAAATTGGAAACAAGGAAAATATTACCTGGAGCCTGAAGCCCTGTTTCCTGTGTATTTTTGTAACTACTACTAGTTACCACTTGAATGAAACAGGACTACTAGCACACACACACGAACCAACGAATTCGTTCGAAATCCTATAAAATATGAATGTATTTAGATAGAATATCATGTGTATCTTTTGGCTGGCGTGTGTTTACCTATATATTAGAAAATATTTTGATGCTCTACAGCCCGGCTGTGGAATAGAAGGTTTTTTCAGTTGTTTCTGCGATACTGTTACCACATTTCCTGCCTGAGTTTTGTATTTGGATTACTATAACATGGGACAAAGATAGGAAGGGGTAGAAAACTAGAGAATATAAAGGGAATAAACAGGGAAAATGTTCGTATAAAAAGAAAAGAATAAACTTTAAGCATGTAACATGATGCATGCAGGTAGCATGATTTTTATTTTTTCCTGTAGGTTTTTTACTCGATTGAAGAGATTATGATGAGCAAGCTTTGGCAGACATGGTAAAGGTTATATCTAAACACAAAATGGAAAACATTCAAGTGTACACTTTTGCATTTTCATTTTGATTGTAGATTGTGGACATATTGTGTTTTTAGAAAGGAGAGAAACAAGGGCTTCCATAAATTTATCAGATGAACTGGAGGAGTGTAGGATATTGTAGAAGAGATATTATTGGACCAAAAGTTTTGCAAAAGAGAAAAGTGGTTGACCTTTCTGTACATACTTAAACACGCTGATTAAATCATGGGAGTGATATGAATACAACAGAAATATAAATATAGAGAGACACGTGGCATTACTACTATTACCAATAATGCGCAGTAATGTGGGCTTATGGTTTTCCGCGGTGTATCTCTACTTGCTATCACAAAAGATTGGAAAAGTACTACATTTATTTGATGTTCATGTCTAACCCATCTTTGTCAATCGAATCGAGGTCTACTGGTCTACCATCCAAATTACAGCACTATACCAATCTTACCGCATCAGCTCTATCATTTATGCTGTCGTGCTCAATCCCGATTTTCAGTTTCTTCCTTCTGCTCCTGTCGGCCTGTCTGTAGTGTGTGTGTGTGTGGGCTTTTGTGTTGCTTTTATTTATTTATTGAATTGGAAACTGCTTTACCGACGAGCGAAAAAAAATAGTTGAAAAAGAGAACAACAAATATTTTTTGATGATGTGCTTATTAATAGACGAGTGGTTTTGGAAAGCAATCTTCCCACGTACACACACATACACACTTTTACATATACTCAGCTTAACAACCAGCCAACGCTTACAACAAACCAACAAAGCTATCCGCAAACCGTATAATTGAACAGAAACATGTTGGCAGCCACTCTCTCTCTCTTTCTCTTTTCTGCTTTCGTCAGAGAGAAACGAAGGATGTGTGATGGAAAAAGAAACGCTTATTCTTTGCTATCGCTCCTGACTGATAAAATCTCTTTATTTACCTAGATTATTATTATTATTATCAGGAGTTGAGTTTGTTTGCATGAACTGTTTGATAGAAAGTACACATTCTATTCTACCTTCCATAACGGGTTACCGTTTCCGCTTATAATTTCGGTAATTCTTAGCCTTTAAATACATGGTAAATGTTTCTAGCAATAATATAAATGCTCCGTAAGAACTAGCAAGAAGGCTCTCTTAAATAAAAGAAAGAAAAACATCGGGGTTCTTTCTAGATGTAGCTTTCCTTTTTTGTATTCTTTATCATTGTAATTCGTCCTTTTTTGTTTTATTTTTTTTTCTCTCTGCTTTTTGCTGCTGCTGTGAAATGCCACATTTTTCTCTCTATATTTAGTACACTGATTATATGTGTTTTTATCTATATCGACAGTTATTATTTGAAATGTCATGTTGATGAAGCAAGCTTTCGTTTCTCCCAGAAATTCGCGCTGTTGTTGGTGTCTGTCTTGCTCCTGCTGCGTAAAACGCTGTCTATTAAGCTAGAAAAGTGAAAAAGTTGAATAATACACGAGCAGGGAAAGGTAGACGAACAATTGTCTCTCCTCATTCCCGTTCCGCTTGATTTGCTCACCCTTCGTCTTTCTCCCTCTTGTCGCTCTAAAAACTCTCACTCTCTTTCCCTCTCACTTGTTCATATACACACGGGTAAAAGCCAAGTTGAGTGACTGGCAATGGCAGCAAAAGGAAAAGTGGAAGAACATCAGTACAATAACAGCCAGGAGAGCTAGAGCAGACAACTTTGTTATAATGCCTTATAAATACATGCCTAAACATCCAATATAAAAACATTTTAGCTCTCTCTCTGTCTTATTCGCTTTCATAAGACACAACAACATCACGCCTACAATGCACTCATACAATACATATAAATATACATATGATATTGGGGAAATATTGCTGGAAAACTTTTAACCGATTCTAGATCAGTTGCTAAATTAGTTGCTGGGTAGAATGCTGAATACCAATCATTTCGAAGCCTTATATAACTCTCCCAGAACCTACCCATTACCAAAGTTTAGATTAATGGACAGACAGACCCACAGGAGAAAATCAAGAAGAAAAAAATAGTTTGAGCTTCCAGTCAAGTCTCCGAATATTTTTTTATGTTTGGGCATGGCTTGCGGGTTCATTGCAAGGTTTCCTCGGGAAGCATCTATACATTCCATCCATGAAGCTTTGCAAAGCCTTACCTTTCCCATTTGTGCACCTTGCCGTTCTTTTTCTCCATTGCCTGGGCTTTTTTCCTGTACATGCTTGTCTGATTGAATGAGTCGAGTGAATGGAGGAAAAAGTGTGTGTTTCTGACTGGAATGCATGTAAGTATGTCTGTGTCTGTGTAGAGTTTTTCCTTCCTTTTTTCTCTCAGGAAAAATACTTTTTTCTCTCCCGTTCGTTGTTGGAAGGAAAGAAGGGGAGAAACCAGAAGGAAAGCAGCACCAGATCACACTGGAGTCAGAGTGGTTGGTGGTAGTTGCACTAGACGAGTTTTCTTTTGGACTCAAGTTATGAAGTAGATGACGAAGATGGGCATGGTGAAGGTGGAAAAAAGCATTGAACACTGAGCCAAGTACCTACGTATATCTGGAGACAAGTATACTCAACCAGTTTTTGAGGTGGATTCTCATGCTAAACTGTATTATATTTATATGGATTACTGCACAATGCACGCAGATATGTATGGCCTCTCTCTCACTTTCGTCTTCCATTCTCTTTTCCTTGTGGTTCATTCTCTTTTTTTGTGTTATTTTTCCTGAGCTGAGAAAAAAGGAAAAATAACAGCTAGTGAAAAAACACAGCGGTTTTCACACGACAGCCTATAGTAAAGTACTATAAGTATGCCACCATACCACCACCTCAACCAAATGAATTAGAAAAGCTTCACCCGTCACCTACTATTCTGGCTTGTGTAAAAACATAAAAAAGTATGTGTCATGTGTAAGGTCTGTACATTTCCCCCTCCTGCATGATTCTACATTACATTATTGTCACAGAAAAATAAGAGAGAAGATAGATATATTATTATAGATTGTATTTATGTTTCTGGTGGCGGTGGTGGCACAACTGAGGACAGAGGAGGAGGATGATGATCATGATGATGACGGAACGCAACAGTCATTTTGGGCAGGCAGGCAGGGTACAACAAAACACAACGACGCCAATGGCTTGAACTCTCTCTCTTTGTGTGTGTTTGCTAGCGTCTGGATCTGAAAATATAAAAATGCAACCAGGAATACCATTATAACCAAAAACCAATGAGAAAGACAGAGACGGAGAGAGAGAGGAGAAGAGAGAAATTGTGAAATATCATTTCCCGTCGTTGTCGACGTCGTCCTCTGCGTCGCTCTCCTTTTTATTCCTTTCTATCTATCTCCCCATGTAACGAGGGTGAAGTGAAGAAAAAGGCGAAGCAAATCTAGGATGATGTGATGTGTAGTGGTGAGGAAGGGTGAAAGGCAGCCAAAAAGTGTCGCGTTTACTACAACTACGACTACGGAACGCTATTACTGCTTTTGGTTGTTGGGTTTTCTTTTGGTGCTACCACCACTGCGACTACTGCTTTTGCTGATGATGAAAAAGAAAGCTCTCGTGTGACAAGTCCTGGCCGGGGTCCCTGTGGAAATTGAAAATTGAATGGGAAGAGCAAGAGAGAGGAAAGAGGACTAGCAAATATTTTAGATATACTTTGTACACAGACGACACCAAGATATTCGGATGAATGAAGGCAAATGTATAGGGTTGTTAGGTGTGTATATAATATTCTACCATCTCTCTGTACACTTTCCCTGTATATTTTCATGCATATATCCGTACAAATTCGCTTTTCCGCTTAGTCGCGTATTCACAATGTAAATACACACGACACGGCAGTGGCAGGCAGCGGCGGTGGTGGTACGTGGCTGCTGGAGAAGAAGAGGCAGAAGAAGATGAAGGAGAACAAGTAGTGTCAAATGAAAGCCAAGTCTTTGATGCTGCTTTACTTGCCATTGCTATTGGCTTTGCCTTTGCTCTGTTTCCTGGGCTGACGCTTGTCAAAGTCAATCGGGAAAAGGAATCACCGGCATATTCATACACAGAAGCGTAAAGAGAGGGTACTGAAATAAGAAGTAGAAAAAAAGAGCGAAAAGGACGACCTCAATAAAGTGAGGGAAAGGGAATGAAAAAATCACACAGCGACAAGAAGAGCGAGAGCCACATATTTTTATACAGACAGACTATATTATAAAAAATAATGAAATAACGGAAAGAGAAAAAAATATCAGGACAAAATATTATATATACACCCGTTATGAGTGAAAGTAATTTTGTTGTGTAGGGTATCTTTTGATGGCATGCACATATTTATACATTTCGTTTCCCTGGAACAAGATGAAAGAGAGGGAGAAGGAGATGAAAAAATAAATAAAAATCAACAAGATTGCTGTGTGCTCTTCTGTTGTTGCTTACGCCTTTTTGGTACGACACACGACGAACGACACACTACAACTACTGGATGGATGGATGAATGTGTGTTCAACTCTCTCAAGACTTTGCTTTCTCATTTTTTTTAGTTTTTGTGTTTTTGCTGAAATGGAAGTAATGTTGATTACATTATACATGCCTCTGCCTTTCAATACGAACATATTATTATTATTACTATTATATCCAGAAACCCGTCCTCGTTGTCGTTGTCGACATGATCATCACGGGAAAATGGCAAGGGCGTGCTCATTTTATTTACATGTTATGCCAGCGATCAGATTTTTCCTGTGTACTAGTGTGTGCATAAGGGCATCTCAACTGCCGCCACCACCACCGCCATCACCATCATCATCACAAGCATAAGCATATAAGCAAACACTCATTTCATTTCATCAATCTATTTCCCTCTTGAGAGGAGAAGGATGAGGTAGAAAAGAGAGTGAAAAGCTCTTTAGAGCTAGCCTCAAATATACAGAGAGCAAGTGAAAAAATAAGAGAGAGAGAGAAAGTGAGTAGTAGGTATTACCGCACAACACCATGATCATCATCATCATCATTTCCAACGAGTCTCTCGTTGTGGAACCGGAAGCAAGTATGCCATGATGGCAGTATAGTATCAGCCGCCGTGCTGCTGGTGATGGTGGTGGAACAACTTCCAGAGAAAGAGTCTCGACGAAAATAAATAGATTGATAGATTGATCATGATGATGATGACGATGATGCTTGGTTGGGTTGGATGGTTTCTTTAGCAACTTCTTCCTCAACTCCAGAGAATTTTCATGGAAATGGAAAATTGGTGGAGTGTGTGTATCTCTCTCTCTTTTCGAAAGTATGTATATGTATGAGAGAGGAAAAATCTGTGTGTTTGCCCTCTTTCTCCCGATCACTTTTTCTTGTTGGTTTGGTTTGGGTTTTGAGAGAGAAATGAGATGATATCAAGTAATAATCTCGAAGCAACCATCAGAGACTACCTACATACTCCCACTACTTTCCTACCTGCTGCCAGTCAGGATGATGATGATGATCAGAGAATGAAGAGATGGTGGTGATGCAACGGAGAAAATGAAAGTTGGAAGAAAAAAGCTGCAAATGTAAGTGTGTGCGGAGGTGGATGATCATCCGCCAAACCAACCTTTTTCTCATTATCATTAAATATGCACCACTACCTCTTAGTCAGAAGACGAAGCCTAGTCAGTCGTGTGGAATGAGTATGTGTGTGTGTGTGCCTATTTTTCTCCGAATTCCCGTACTCCTGTAATCAAGATGAGAAAAGTTGAGAACAGCTTTCCCTACTTTATATATACGCCTGCCTCTTTTTCTGCTCCTGCTGCTGAAGAGCAGAGAGATGGCAAAGTGGATGAGCAAGAATCAGTGGAACATATCGACAAACCTAACTAAATTGTCACTCCATTTACTGAAACTCTGGAGAATGCATAAAAAAGTATATGTCTATATATTCCCTAGAACACGGCAAAAGTTTGTCGCAAGTTGCCAAAGAGATACTTATTTTTAGCCACATGCCCACACAAAAAAGGTATTAGAAAAGGACTCTCTCTAATGTGATTTTGGTGGGCTTTCTTCTGAAAGTAAAAAAAAAACTTTCCAACGAATGACATCTTCTTCGACATAATCCCGTCAGGAGTGAAAAGAGAGGGTTAGAAGCTAGGGAACAGGAAACAAATCAAATTACCTTTCCCTTTCCTACAAATAAATGAGGTCATAAATTTGATATTAGGAGCATGACTTGGGTGCCAGCTTCTTATCTGTCTTTTTCCCCTTTTCTCCATTCACAGCAGACTTTGCTGGAGCACCCAAGATAATATGTCAAACTTTTTTTTGATGCCTTGTCTACTCAGCATACAGAAAGAGACTTGACTTTCTACCTTAGCAGCATTTTTTTTTTCATTTTTGCCAAAAAAAAGCCCATCATGCTCAGCACACAAAAATGAAACGGAAAAGACGCTGGTGATGCCACCTCCGGAAAATGCTTTTTAACTGCTGCTGGGCCATCACACAACTCCTTCCGCTTTCACTTCTCCCTTCTCACCATCTCATCTCTTTGTTTTCATCTGTTGCATATTGATTCACAGCTTCCCCCGTCACTAGCTAAAAATACCCACATAAAAAATTTTCAGGTACTTTACTCGCCTCTAATTTCCTGGAGGAATGCTTTTGTCACTTTAGTTTTTTCTGAAGTTTCCATCAAACTTTTTAAAATCCGGTTTCCCGAGGCCAAACTATTAAAACTGATGCTAAAGTCAATGTACAGCCCCATCAGCTCAGCTTCAGCACTTTGTTCACTTTTCGTTACCCGTTTCAAAAGCATGTGCACCCAAGCAAGCCATAAAGTGACAGGGATCCCGTCTCAGAAACCGTTTTCTAAGCCGCGGCCACTTTAAGCCTTGCCAATTTTTTTTTTTCTGTTTATTTTGGCCTTTGAGCCTGCTGAGCAGAGAGTGACTTGTTGTGTCTCTCTCTGTCCAGTGCACAGAGATTAAGTCAGATTGCATGTGAGCGAGAGCTGATTAAGGCGACGAGGAGGAGAGGCTCTTGAGAAATGGCCAATTGCTCAGCTTTTCTCACCTGACCACTGACATTTCGCTTTTCCCTACAAGGCAACTACACAACAAAGTGGACACTGGTCAGCAGTGTTTTTCCACAAACTGCGCCGTTTCTTGTAAAAACAGCAGCAGCAGTTTGCTGGTCTGGGCAGCTGAGCTGCCTAGTTTTTTTTGTGATTTTTAAGGAAAGAACAAGAAAAGTAACAAGGCTTTTTGGTTTTTGTGGAGGTAGACCCTTTTTTGGCAGGGTTTTAAATGGTCAGTGTAAAGTGCTAAAAGTAGATATTTTTGGAAAGTTAGAGAGGCGATCAGGTTTAGGATGATGAGAGGTTTTTCTAAGAAAAACTAGTTTTGTAAAGCGATTCTGCCTATTTCTCTGTAAGTCAAGTGATGTGATTGGATGATAAGCATTTAGTTAGATTACCTTGAAGTGACCTTTCTGTTGGGATTGTTTGCAGGTGGTAACCATTCCGGCCAGGTTTAAGAGGAAACTCTGTGAATTTCACTTTTCTACAAAGCGTTTTTACTAACGAAAGTTCCTTGATAAGCATGGCTGCTCGTCCAAGTGGCCTTCGACAGCCTAGTGCCATCAGAGCTTCCAATAGTAATATTGCTTCCTCTTCTTCGGGTGGAGCGGGGTCAGGACCGCCGACGGATGTAACTGCGGCGACACCAGCTGCCAAAACGGCAGCGGGTTCGGGCGCGTTGTCAATGAGTAGGTTACCGTCGTCGAGTAGTATACGAAGGAAGATTGCTACTCCTGCTGGGATCGGTATCAATCCGCCAGGTTCTAGAGGTAACTTTTAAGGCAAAGTTCAAGATTTTGGAAAGTTTTTGATTGTGATGTGGTTATTTAAAGTTATGATGTTAACGTTTCAGATTCTGGTTTGGCAACTGACATTGATAGCTTCATTATTGGAGATACGGTGTACGTTAATGGAGACACGAATAAACGAGGTAAAATCTGCTTCATTGGAGAAGTGGGTTTTGCGAAAGGGGACTTTGCGGGAATCGCGCTAGACTTGCCCATGGGTATGTCATCATAAATCACGAGTATATTAAAGCGTGAGATGTTGGATTACTAAGTTACTGTTAATTTCAGGAAATCACGATGGTGTTGTCCAGGGACGTAGGTATTTTCAGTGTGCCCCAAATCATGGATTGTTCACGAAACTTACTCGTTTGTCCAGAGACCCGATTTTGGAATCTCCATCTACACCTCGTGCTCCAGAAAGTGTGACAGGGTCAACAGTAGCTTCTCCTGCTCCTCAGCTTTCTCGTGCTGCTAGTGTAATTGCGGAGAGAACTCCAAGTCCAGGCGGTATGAGAACACCTATGAGGACTCCAGGGGGTTCCTCGCTTCAGTTGGGCGAACGTGTTATTGTTGCCAGCGCAACTGGAGGAACCAAAATTGGGATTTTGAGATATCTTGGAGAAACTGATTTTGCAGCTGGTGAATGGGCCGGAGTTGAACTGTTAACACCGATGGGAAAGAACAATGGGTCCGTCGGAGGAAGATCGTAAGTAAAGTACTCTATTGTTGTTTATTTATAGTCGAGTTGGTTGTAATGAGACACATTTTTTAAAATTCAAGGTACTTTACATGTAAGGATAAACATGGGTTATTTGTGCCTGCTTCAAAAGTCATCAGTTCACCAGTGAACAAATCTGTAAGACGTCATGGTTCTCGTGAATCCCTAATATCTGTGTCCAGTTTAGCTTCTTCCGCGACATCACGCAGCATTCGGGTAAAAATTGTTTGGGTCACTTTGTGCTCATGCCCTAATCAAGTACTTAGTAATATATATGCTTGTTTTTAAATGAATACAGAGACCATCCACGCGAGATTCTCAATGTCTTCCAACGTGTTCTTTGCAAGTATGAACATAAATAACCAATTTACGTATATGAAGTGAAATATTGGGAGCTATATTGTTAACTGTTTTTTACATTGCACTACAGGCAGTATTGTCAGAAAAGGAAAAACACATGGAGCGGTTGATCAAGGAACGAGAACTGGATAGAGTAGACCTTGCCAACCTGAGCCGAGAGTTTGAAGAAAAGAAGCTAGAAGTAAAGAGATTGCAACTAGAAAATGCAGGAGTAAGCACAAGAAAATCTGGAACCTTGTCTTTTCATGCAAAAATTAAATAATCAGGAAGATAATGGGGTTGACTATATTTTGTATAATTAAGTATCAACAACAAATTCAGTCATCGTCAGGAGACAGCGAAGCCGTTACACGTCTGCAAAATGCATTAGAGGAAGAACATCGCAAACTTGAGGACCTACAGTATACGTTAGATGAAGAGAAGATAATGAAAGCAGATCTTCAGGCGCAATTAGACGGAATTTTAGCTAAAACTTCAGACGAAGCAGTGAAATCATCTGAAAAGTCTCAAGCAGAATCTGAGGAACATGCCAAAGAGTTGGAGTCGCTAAAGTCGCAGCTTGCAGCAGTACAAGGCGAAGCAAAGTCGGCGGAAGCAAAGTTTCAAGAAGCTCAGCTAAAAATAAACTCATTGGAGAAAACTATATCCGAGTTAAATGAAACGGTAAAGACTCTGAATGAAAAAATAGACTCGGGAAAAGAAGAACAGGTTAAATTATTAGCTGATCGTCAAGCGGAAGTAGCCTGTAAGTGGAATTATGTACTAGTAATAGTTAGTGTAGTTGGAGTTGTGTGCTGTAAAGTAGATAGATGATGTAGTCTGCTATTTCGTTTTGTATAGCTTTGAAAAAGACGATTACTGAGAAGGAAGATACTGTTGACAGCCTTAATCAAAAGCTAAATGACAAAAAACGGAGAGAAGAAGAACTGAAGGAAAAGTGCGAAAAGCTACAAGTTGAATATGAAACAACCCTTAAACAAAAAACTACTTTGGTATGAAAATTCTCTATTCCTTTTACCAAAAATATTGACAGAAATAATAGAGGTTCTTTTTGGTATATTTATTGTAACAGGAAGCTGAGGTCATTGACTTGGTTAATTCCAAAACTGATACATCAGACATCCTAACTGGAAAAATTAAAGACTTGAGCGAAGAATTACAAGAATTAAGGACAAAGCTTCAATCCACTGAAGAAGACAAGGCCGTTCTTAGACGAATCAATGCCGAGTTCAAGTCTCGTATATCTCAGAATGAACAAACCGAAGCTACTTTAGTAAGTGCCACCCAAGTTTCCACTAAAAATTAGATAAGCAATTCACTGTATCATTTCAATTTGTGTTTTACCTTTTTATAGAAAAAGAAAATTGAAGAGGCATCCTCTCAACTTACTGAAGAAAAAGCTGCAATCGAGAAACATTTGACAGAGAAAGTTTCCACCATTGAAGCTGAAAAGCAAAAGTTATCAGAAGAGCTAAAATCCAAAGAAGACGAAATCACATCTCTAAAAAATAAAATTACCGAAGCAGAAGCGAAAAATGCAGACGCAAGCTCTTCATCACAGGAACTGCTAAAGCAGATCGAGACTCTGAGATCTGATGTGGCAGTTTCTGGTAAAAAAATTGAAGAATTGCAACAGCTCTTGAAAAAGGCAGAAGACGAGAAGGGATCAATTCTTACTGAGAAGGAAAGTAGGGAAAAGGATCTGAATGAAAAAATAAAAGCATTATCAGAAAAAGTTGAAGTTTTGTCAGGACAGTTGACATCGACAACAACGGAATCCACGTCTTTGAAAACAGAAATGTAAGTTTGCTAAACTTGGTATATAACTTCAATAGTTTAGTGTAAAGCGTATATTATATTGCATTGTTCTCATTTATCTAGTGAGGCTTTTAAAACGGAAATTGCAAAAGCCAAACAATTGTGTGATGAAAAGACATCTGCATTAAAAACTCTGGAAGAAGAATTTAGCAATCTCACCAAAAAGTCTGAAGATGATGGCTTTGCTATAGATGAACTAACTTTGGAAGTTGACAAGTTGAAGAAGGACAAGTCTGCCCTTAAAGAACAATTGGCGGCATTCAAAACTGAAAGCAGTAGGTTTCAAGAGATCGAAAAGGGGCTAAGCCAGGAGGTTGTTAGTTTAAGAAGCAAGTTGGACCAGAAAAATAAAATGGTGTCGGACTTGGAAAAAGAACTACTAGAAAAGAAAGCAGATATTGAGTCAAGCAAGGCACAAACGCTGGATGCCAACAGCCCACAGGCACATATTGACTTTTTGAACTCCATAATTGTTGACCTCCAACGAAAGAACGAAGAGCTCAATGTGAAGCTCAATGTTTTGATCAATGGTGGAATTGATGCAGATGCAAATTCGTAAGCTTGTTTTTATCAATAATATTTATAGCTAACATAAATCGTTTACTTAGTTTGTTACAAAAACTAACTGTGCATTTTATTGGTCTCTAGAAACCGTGTTCCAGGGGGTGGAGATTCTTCGGCCCCACGTCCATACCAGTCCTTAAGACCGTACTGTGACATTTGTGAAAAATTTGACTTGCATGATACGGAAGATTGCCCACAACAAGTGTCTGAAGATAATAATACTCATTACGGAGGGAATCGTGGTGGAGAATCTCGTCCATATTGCGAGACGTGTGAAAGTAAGTTTTCTAAATTATATATTTAAGAAGTTCTATAACCATAAAATACACCATAAAACTAATTTCATTCATTTGTGTTTGTAGTTTTTGGTCATGCTACAGGGGAATGTGACGATCAAGAAACATACTAAGGCAGGTATCCGAAGGTCTTCTCGCATAAGATGACATACATCATTTCGCATATTCGCATCTAGAAGAGTCCTGTTTATGTATCGCATTTTTAAACAGTTCAATTTCTCAAAAGTACGTTACTTTAAATTTATTTTCAACGTTATCTAAATTATTCTTAGGTATAATACGGTTCATTGTACGCTTAAATACTGTAAATTGATACGTTCAGGTTATCTCGGTACTGGTATCGTTGCCCTCCTATATTCTTAAAATGTAGATACAACCTCTGGTAATAACTACTTGTAGTGAATTTTATACAAATCGTTACAACCATTAAGTTTTAACATGGAGCTAATGCACGCCCAACTTAATTTTATTCATTTGGGATGTAAATGTATACTTTGTTGTACACGACAATCGTGCTACAGTTGTGGAAGTACTAAAAAGGTTCTAAAAATCATTTAAGTTTTAAGGTGCTCAATATTGAATGAAATGATTTTACAACGCGGGTTTATTGTGAATGGCTGCTACAGTTTTCAACATATCATGATTTAAGTATGCTTCTCTGCAATGTAAATTAGAATTCATCTTTTGTTCTGTGTGCCTCGCGATGGCGGTTCTTGATTCGTGTAGAATAAGGCCAACTGTAAAAACTGCAAGTACAGAACCCAAAAACTAATCTATCACTTATCCCGGTTGAAGTTCCTCACCCACTTTTATCCATTGAAAACTATATTTTGAACTGAGAACGATGGAGTTCTCGGAAAAAGGCAATCCAGCGGATTAGCATATTCGAAACTACCTACAATGCACTTTAACTGGAGAGAAAGGGAAACTTCACATAACGCAGTGCGTTGCTTGTATGCATATTTGAACATGATGATAGCTGTACATATAAATGCACCCTTAATATGCATGTTCCCTTGAAACATCATTTTAGGTAGTTTTGAATATGCTAATCGCTCGATGGCCTTTTTGTAAAGTTGAGAGACATTGAATAGCAGTAAGGATTTTAGTGGTAAGAAACTATTTATTTTAAAAGGTACTAACAAATCACACGAAGAATATTTTAACTTTAGGTAGTTTGGAATATGCTAATCGCTCGATTGCCTTTTTGTAAAGTTAAGAGACATTGTATAGCAATAAGGATTTTAGTGGTAAGAAACTATTTATTTTAAAAGGTACTAACAAATCACACGAAGAATATTTTAACTTGTATTCAGATTCACGATTATTTTATGTGGACGAACCAACCACCATGCATAGAAAACTTTTAATGAAAAAATAAATGCAAATTGCAAGCGGCAACTCCAGAAGATGGAACAAAAGAATAAAAAATGAACCGTTTCTTTAAATTTAGAGAGAGTCTAATGGCACTTTTCTTATTGAGCACACACTCATAACTTTGCTACGAACGCGGCACATTGAACTCGGTTCCTCGTTCAGAGCTTTTCTTAACATTTATAGAGCATCTTTTAGTCTGGGCTTATTGGTTCGCAGCCATTTTCTATATTCATTTCAATCGTCATTTTTAACAACTAAAAAATTTTGAAAGGTGTTTTTGGATTGGATTGTTCCCGAGTTTTGAGAGAAAAATTCCAACGCCAAGATGTCGGCTACTACTACTGTTGCTACGGCTACTATTTCGACGGCTACTAATCCGAAGGCTACTACTTCCACCTCCAACGACGCTGCACAATGTAAAGATAAAAATTGCCCAAGGCATGGCTCAAGTGCCCCTGGAGGACAAACTGCATCACAAACTTCCCAAATTAATGGAGACACGCATGCAAAAGATGGCTGTAAGGATAAGAACTGTCCCAGACATGGATACGCAAGATTTTTAGGCGGAATGTCAAAAACTATACCAAGTAAATATACGGCTGGTGGTGCCAAGGCTAAAGATGCTAGTGGACCAGGAGGCGCCCCCATGGATCCCAACGTTTCCAAGGTGAAGGAGCAAATAGAAGACATCGATAAAGAGTTGGACGATATGATAAAAAGAACCAAGCAGTTGCTTCGGGTCACCGTACCACCTTCCAAAACTGGAGGCAACAATAATGTGGTGGTATGTATAATATAAAGAGCAGTATTTCTTGTTTCCAGTGACTCTCATATTTTAGAAGGAGTTAATTTTAAAATATTAATCAACTTTTGAAAATTGATTTTTATAGACAATTATCAACAATAATAATAACATTCATTCGGTCAAGTCGGCGCCGACAGAAGGGCGGAGATCTGTTTCTCCACTACCATCGTCCATGGAAGCAAGCCAGGCATCATCTAACGGTTCTTCAGGGTTCTACGACGCACGTATGGAACAAACTGTGAAGGAAAATATGTTCCTTCAATCCATTACTGTCAAGCAGCACGAGGAGATCTCGGCATTAAGGGTACATTAACATTTTAATGTTATAATGAAACTTGAGTGTAACTTTTCAAAAAGCAATGTCTACTCTCATGTTTTCCAGGGTCAACTGATGGATATTCAAACAAAGCTCGAGACTAATCAGGAAGAAAACATAAAGCTGAAGGGTAAACTCAAGAGTTTAACCAAGATGACCTTTGAGTGGAACGAATCGATTAAGAGGTACGAGAAGATTATCGAAAATCTTCAGGCCAAACTTCGCTACACTGATTTAAAAGCAAAGCAGCTTAAGCGCATGGCATCTGAAAACGCAACAACTGCATCCAAGTGGAGGGCTAAAGCCTTGGAGTACCTTGAAGCCCAGAAGGACTTGGAGGAACGAAAGATTGCCTCGGAGAAGGCCTCTATCGCGATCTATCATCAGCTCCGGGACGAGAAAAAGCGAATGTAAGTTGAGCTTCATGCTTCTCATTTAATAATCGGTATAATTACTACTCATTATATAATCTGTATTTTTGCATTTTTTGATTAGTGTGAACTTTAGGAAAGCTCATGGGGAGCCGATAGCAGACAGCGATCTGGACTCTACTGCGTCCAGTACTGCAGGAATATTGGATACTACAATGCTTGCCTCGCCCATGCGGCCTCCTCCAAAAAAGCGAGTTAGTTATGCAGATGAAACCATAAAAGATTAGTTTTTTTCAGAACCTACTACTGCGTGTGGATATTTAACTTGAAATTTTAACGTGGTGTTTTTAAAATTAATGTAAATGTAAAGCGTGTCCAGCTTATGAAAATGTGGAATATGGCAATATTAAATAGTGCCAATATTTATTTCATGATATGCATTTTTTAAAGGAAAGTAATTGCTCAAAATGAACTTTACTCATTTTTAGTGTATTTGTAGGAAAATTTAGAAATTACATGATGTCGGTGATTTTAATACTTTAACGATTATTTTATGGAAACAATTTTTAAAATTGCAATACGTAGGAAAGTGAAATAAAAACCAACGTTTTTTTGCTCAAATTTTATAATCAAATAGTTTTTATTTATTTCAGTTGTAATGTTTTTCAGTCGGATTGTAGTATGCATCTTCATCATAATCTTGTGTTTCCAAAACCAATCATATTTATTTTTCACACATGTCTTCACATAATTTTCCTCGTTGTACACGCATTGTTGTTGTCATCACGTCGTCGGCTGGAATTATTTAGCTTTATCTAATAGCCTGAGTATAGTTTAACCGTTACTTAATCAGTTAGAGAAGAATACTAATAAACAGGTTTTTGTATTAATCATTTGATACTATTTGATAACCTAGTAAAAGTTATTTAAGCAATTAGAGAAGGTTACTGTCACAAATTCAAGAAGAAGGTTTTCGGTTTTCTTGTTGAATCTCCAACATGTTATCGTAAAACTTTGTTGTTTTGCTAGGTAATGCTAATTGTGTTTCATCGTAAAATACTTTTTAATTTTTATCAAGAGGAAAAGGATACAAATCTTCCAATTCTACCGACACACATTCTAATGATTTTAGAGTACAAATTTACATGATTACATAGTAATTACATCTTTTCCTAAGTAGTCAAAATATACTATTCTTCATCTAACATATTTCCTACTTTGCCAGACAAGTTTTACTGTATAGCTATTTATCATGCAAAAAAGTAAAATAAAAGTATGCAAGCAAATGACTACACATTCAGGAGATAATTAAAATACAAACTGTGTAGTAGGAGTAAGTCAATATCAAAACTTGGTGACTATTCCCTTACAGATTATAAAATTTTCAAAAGAAAATGTGCTACAGACATCTAAGTTACTAACCTCGGCTTGTTCCCTTGCAACGTCATTATATACGCTAGTTTAACAGTAGAAAATAGGCACTAAAGATAAGATACACGACCAGAACGCATCAAGCATGTTTGTGAAGTCTTGCAAATTAACTAATTTAATCAAGCATTTAGTCTTGGTTTTAAGAAATCCAACTGCAAGCAATTGTGTAATATTTTTAGAATTATTTTCCCCTATTATTATTCCCACTTGGACTCGCGACTGCCCGCTTGAGCTGAAAAAATTAATACGGACCTTTGAATGATTTAGGAAATTGCTGTGCCAATAACGCGTATGGCCAGCAGACGCGTCGTCACAGACGGACGGGCAGATATGACACTGAACAACACATCCATGATCCGTCTTTCAGCTACGTACTACTTAACAGCAACGAAGTCAATGGATATCAATAGATTTCTAGGAGACATAGCAGTGATGATCTTAAAAAATACGGGCATGTAATTTTTCGTCTGCAAAAAATCATTGGTTTGCTGCATTTTCTAGGCAATCCTTCGCAAATGGAAAATAATTGTAAAATTTCCGGAAATGGATGATTTTTTGAAGTAAAGGCATGATTTACTGTAAATTTAGGAAATTTTGTCATTCGCTTAGGTATAATGTGCAGTTAAATGAGTTATATTATTACATTACCTATTACTTGTGGAAAATTGTATCTGTGAAGACATTGTATTTCTTTGTATAGATGCTTTGGCTGTTTTTTCCTTAGCTCATACAATTAAATCTCCAACATTTGGTTTATCATTCTGTTTTACCATTCATTAAAATGTTACTTCAAGTTGTCCATCCCGTGTAACGCTTGAACACTCATGCTTTTTTATAAATGGAATTTGCGAAGGAGTTAAAGCAAAATAATCTGCCTGTCGCTGTTGCCCTGTAAATCGTTGCTAAAGATGTAACTCAATTAAGATAGGTATTTTTCTTTAAAGTTTCATTGAAGTGCTCAACTATATTCTATAACATCCTTGTTTCCAAACTTTTTAGGCTTTACTCGTCAATCATGTGAAATGTCTTTTTCAGAAGCTAATGTTTCTTTGCACATTATTATTTTTTCGGTGAGCACATACGCTTAAACACTAAATTCTAATCACTGAAGATCTCGATCGTTAGTTTCTGATTCTAACCACACCCTGACTTTTGTCAAACCTGTGACAAGATATACTTTTCTACAAGTAATATGTAAAATATAACTCATTTAACTGCACATTATACATAAGCGAATGACAAAATTTCCTAAACTTACAGTAAATCATGCCTTTACTTCAAAAAATCATCCATTTCCGGAAATTTTACAATTATTTTCCATTTGCGAAGGATTGCCTAGAAAATGCAGCAAACCAATGATTTTTTGCAGACAAATAAAATATTGCCAAAAATACGTAGTATGGAACATTATCATAATATTATGCTGATTAGCATGCCCAGGTCAACTTGATTCAATTTAAAGGATTGCATACAGAGCTATTCGTTATTAGTGGAAAACTGACTAAATGGCAAGAATATGGGAATATAATGACGCTATTTGTCATTGCTAATTATTAATACAATATTAATTCCTAAAATTCTAGTCTTTCAAAATTGGAAAGGAATACAGACACGTGGACATACAATTTGAGAGAAATGAAAAAAGTAGTTAATATGTGAATTACATTTTTAAAAGTTGTTTGCGTGGAAGACAGTCTCGTTATCTGATAGCATACATATAGCACTAATGAAAGAGGAAATAGGCTAGACTTGCAACACGACGAGGAATCACACAAACTTTTACGGGAACAAGAATAGACCAGACTTAAAATCTCTTCTATTATTGTAGATTTAATAATAATAAGTATACTTGAAAAATTATGAATGATAAAATTTGTTTTTAATGTTTTGCTTTTTCATTCAGCATACGTAAAGCTATACAAAGGGTTACAGAGTAATAATTGTAATGATAACTATGGTAATAATATCGGTAGTAGTAATACGGTTCCAGAGGCCTTATTATATAATTAGTAACATTTTATAAAAAAGCTCAGTTCCACAATATTATTATGTAATATTTTTTTCAAATATTTCCTTAGTTCCATTTTTTCATTGATTTTCTGCATTTTTGTTTTTACTTGCACTTGGCAACTAATTCATTTATTTTTTCGGTGGGACAAAACTAATTTGTTAAAATTACTTGCAAAATACCAGAGAGATTATCTCAACTTTTTTAGAGCACATAAAAACAAACCATGATATTTTTCGGTTTTAAGTTATCACTTATAACATAGCTTTATTGAGTCACTTTTGATTTTGATGGAAGGTTTTTCCGGTAAACCCGCATAATAAAACGTGTGTGTACATGTGTGAACCTTAAGTAGCTACTTGTTATTAGGAACACGTCAAAATGAGACAAATGGAGTAGAATGAATGTTTAAAATAATAATAATAATTAAAGGTGATCGCGATCATTTTTATATCTCTCATGTTGTGTACACTTGGTACATAAGTTAAATGTTATATTATATTTTTTTTATCTGCATGTATTACACTTATTGGCACATTACACAAAACATAATCAACAATAATTAATTGTTTTAATGGATCAGAATACGTAAAAGACCTAAGAGAAGAAGACCATGGTAGTTGTAGTAGGTTTATCAGTGGTACTGGAAAATTTCAAGGTTTACGTGGCCACGTAGTTTGTGGAAGCTTGTAGATGAATACAAATAATAGTAATTAGAGGTAATTACACTATAATCATAACAACATGTTGTTGCAACAGGCCCGTGATATTCAGGCCCGAAGGTTTTCCCGTGAACTCTTTAAAGCTACTGATACTGGACTCTGACACAACTATATAGATTATTCCACCGTTACGTTGCACAGTTATAAATTGCAACGGAAAACTACATGTATTTTTACGATAAAAAACAAAGACAAAATATTATCTAGTACTCACAATCATATAAGAAGATAGGTTACAATATTAAATCATATAATCATTCTTTCTGTTCACAACTCGGAGTAAAAGTTGACTTAAGTTCTTGCCTTGGTGACAACAACAAACAGTTTTTCATACAATAATGACATATATTACTACTATCATTAGTTTCTCTTCATAAAAAATACTAACATTTAAACCCATATTTTATCATGCAACCATATTTTACGAGCAAATCTCAAACAACAAAAACGACGGGAAAACACCGTTTCTGTATAGTTATGTTTTAAATAAAAGATTACTAAAATGTTTGTACTGTCAAAGAATAACCAGCCATTATAGGTAAATACACAGTAGGGCCGGTAACTGGTAATAAGTGAAGATTATATTAACATGCGTAGAGAGTCAATCAAATTTTCTAGTAGTAAAATTATTGTGTAGATCTACTACATAACTTTTGTAGAAAAGATGACTGTTAAAAGAACCCGAATTCGGAGAACTGCATAATATCATTGATAATAGCAGACAATTAACTACATTACTGATTATACAGCATAATATATTGTTCACCAAATTTAGCCTCCTTTTACAGACTGAACGTCTTCAATTGAAAAGTTATCGAGAAATTAATGACGATGCACTAACTATTAAAGTGTGTTTAGATGAACGTAACAATGTTGGGTATAAGATACGCGGAAATACTGACAATAAACGGCATGTCGTGTGTCGATCGGTCGTTAATTACGATGATGATGATGGTAGGATTTTTCCATATTGCAACACAACTAAATGCAATGATTAGTCATAGTTACATGGTTCAACGCTGATAGTTAGTTACCGCGTCTTTGTCGGTTTGTAGTGTTGTCAATGAAGTAAATGCTCTCTTTCATTTAAAGTACAACGTACATTTGAAATAGTTTGTAAAGTACTTTGGAAAACCTTTTAGTAGTGGATAAAATAAAATGATTCGTTATCTTAACTATTTAAATAAATATTAAAGAATGAGCTAGAGCATCTTTGAAGCTTTCATCATGTCACTATATCCTAACCTCTGGCAACAGTCACCGCCACAGTTGAAGGGGTTCAGGTGAAAATAACAACTTTACACTGATTTTTACATGCATTCAAACAATTCAGTTATAAGCATGTGTGGGTGTACAAGCAGGCGGCAGCCAGTTTGGATTGTTTAATATTATGTCGTGTTACAAGTTATTATCCGCACAGAAGAAGGAGCAGGAAATTAAAGTCAGTGTGTCAGTCATCGATTGACTGGCAGGATTTAAAAAAAAAAGTTTACGAGATTTTTTGTGATTTTCACTCTACGATAACAATTACAATTCCTGCCCTTGTGAATATATTGCGGTTTGACAAGGGGATTCATTGTTTGAAGAACATGGTTTAAAAACAAAAGGTTTCACTTCACCTTGTTGATGAGTTTTCTACGCGCGTCTCATATTATGCATAAAATGGTACAATATGTTTCTTAGATACAATATTATCTAGAGCCTATAATTTCTATATACCTATTATACTATAATTTAGTAATAATAATATGGTATATTTCAGCAGTTAATCATTATGTCACCGTGTTAAATAGTAGATAATGTAGTAACAATTATATTGTTAGGTTATTATCATTATTATAATAACATTGTAGTATTTAATGTAGGTATATATAAAGTTTTACGCTTTTTTCTCTTCTTTCTTTTAGAAGTATATAAAATTTTAAATATACTGTTTTTTTTGTAGTTGTTGCTGATGATAAAGAGTTTGCTAGCTACGTTGAACGCAAAAAACTACACGGAAATTTCGTAGTTCATATCGTAAACACTTGCCCTATCTGAAATATCATTGACTTGTGATGATTGGCCAGGTCCTTTGGGTGTACCAGCCGGACTACTACGGTTATTGGCACCTCTGTTATTTGACATGTCTAATGAGTCTGTCATTTCTAGCGCTCGTACAAAACTCATCGGCCTCCTTTGGAGCGGACTTGGTCGCACACCCCCGGCTCCTCCATCCATCACCTGTGGACCACCGTACATTTTTCTTCTCCCGTTTGGGGAGGTAGGTATTTGGGGAGGTCCTGCTGGGGAGAAACTGGGTGAACCAGGAAAGCCGATGAGTGATCCTTCAGAGGAGGGATGGCCACCGTAACCCCGACTATACATACTATTATTCTGTGAACAATTCATCATGGTTGGCTGCATAGGACTGGTGGGATTCGAATGAAAATAGTTAGAATTGCTGGTGACTGCTGCCGAGGATGGTACAGGAACTCCTACTGAATTGAAATTTTGATTAGCACCTCTGGTAGGTGAGTTGTCCTTCCAGAGGTAAACTCCGTTTTGTGGTGAGCTTGCAAGCTCTCTGATAGGACCAGATGAGTCGCGATTCAGTCCAGCGACCATACCGGCGGGAGGTTGGGGATGGTACTGAGGGTGTTGTGGGCCCACCACCGCCTGACGCTCATACATCATTTCTGTAGAAGACGAGACGCGTCGCTGGTCAGCAGAGGTAGCCACGTAACCATCATACACGTAGTCATACACAGGTCGACCAATTGAAGGGCCAGGTACCATGCAGTCGTGTGGACCACCGACGACGTAGTCAGGAGCTCGAGGTGGCACACCTGCTCCTCCAGAGGAGGCTTGGGTAGGTGTAGGAGGATTTGACCTACGAATCCCGGGACTAGCGGAAACGGCAAACGGGGTGGGTACACCACCGATTGCCCGGATTTTTTGATGAAGTGTGGGGCTAGTGATTGTTTCCGGACCCAGTACGGCGTCAGAGGGAGAAGAGAGGGATTCTGGTGTTTGGCTCCGAGACCGGGGACCATCACCATTTCTTTTTGAAATAAAGAAAAGATTACGAACACATAAAATTTCATTACACACTCCATGCGAGTTCTTCAGTCCATAAACTCAATCTTGGATTTATCAATAAGCAATACAAGTAATATCAGGGCATAATAGTTTTTTAGTCCTAAAATAAAATATAATACGCTAATTAATGAACTCAAAATAAAATGCTTCTAACTAGGTAGTAAATACAATTCATTTCGACTGCTAGGATGCTAGGACTATTTGGGTAGTAAAATGTTTAGTGTAATCTAAGAAGATGGAGGAGTATCATCAGTACCATCATAATCATCATCAAACTGTTCTTTGAGCGAAACTGCTGTTTTGTCATGGAAATTAAGAAGATTGATTGAGTCAGTGTGTGTAAGAGATGTCAGCTAAGTAGTAGCATCAATCATCATCATCATCCTGTTCGCTCACTATGATGAACGGCTACTCATAATCCTCCCCATCGGATCTGAGGGGCTCGCTTGACTCATCCGAAGGTTCATCCCTAAAAATCTCAAGTACACAGACGAGCTGAGGAGGAACTCAAGTTACATGACATGCGCCTGATTTAACCAACTTTAATGAGGTTGCTTCTTTGTCTATTCCGCTTTTTTCGTACTAAATTTTAATTTCGCTTATAGCTCGCAGCTTATAAACATAAAACAAACCATTCCAAACAAATGGTAAAAACCTGGTTTTTAGATGGTAACTGTTTGCCTACAAATTCTGCTAAACTTTTTAAAACTCTGTGCTGGGACAGTTACCATTGTATGAATCACAAAAAGGAAGACTCCTGAAAACTACTACGTGACATATTAATAATACTAGATAAATTACTGAGTTGCACAAAATGCTAACCGTTGTCGATTAGGATGAGGTGAGCCGTGAGTGTATGGACCGCGAGCATGCCTCATTTGAGGTGGACCTCCACCTGCACCGTCCACATCTTGATTGCCAGTTGGCGGAAGAAAGAAATTAGTTTTTGATCCATGCCTCTGAATTGGAGGAGTTGGCTCACAGTCCAAACTCTGGGAAGCTTGTAATCCTAAATCCTGATCAGATGCGTCCTTGTTGGTTGTTGGAAGCATCTGCGTTAGAGGATAAAGTTTACAATTAACTACACTGCAAAGCCGCTGCTGCGAAAGCAAATTTTTCTGTCATGTCAAATGTTGAGAACCCAAGAGCTTAAAGTCAACCAGTGTGAAAAAAATATATAAGAGCAGAGAATTTATCAAACAAACCCAAAGTGAAAAGCAAGCATAACAAGAAGAGGAAATCATTACGATTGTTTGAGAGGAAACACTTCACAAACTGCACTGCATTCTCCCCGTGAAAGACGCGTCAGCGAGCACACGTTAACATAAATTATTTACAAGAGGCATTTTGTTGGCATTGTATTATTAATCAAGATTTGTTAGGCGAGTGAATAGCATTGCAATATGGTTGTTGCGTTGCAATGAGAGCGATAGAATAGTTATGCTAAGTAAAGTTTATTGTTAGCAACAGATTTTTAGTCTACGTTAATGTAAATAGAGAAGTAACCAGAGAGTAGTAGTACTAGCAGTGGAACAACATGTTCAAAGGTAGAAGTTGTCATCAGCAGCTTGACCCGGCCCCAACTGCCACCGTAGCCAAAGTAGTAGTGAGTAGTAGCAGAAGTAGCAGAGGTCTTTGTCGCCAAGTTTAGCATTTCGTTCAACATTTCATTAGCTTACCTGACGGTAGTTTCTGGGAGAATGCAGAGAGGGAAGGTTTCCTGATTTCGGGTTCGTGAAATACTGTCCATTATCGACGTACACTTTTACCTGGTTGCCAGCATTAGGTGGGTTATTAGGGGTTAGATGGGAATTCGACGGCAATCCTGGTCGCGCTCGATATGCTACGACAGACTGATCCATCATGTGTAGTTGCTTAGCTCGAACCAATCTATAATTGACACAAACAATAAAACAAGGGATTCCAAATAAATTAGTAAATCCTGGAATCAGGTGCAAAATGAATGTAACAATTTGTAAAAATGGGGATTACCCGGGAAAGCTAGGTCCACATAGTGTAAGACAACAGTTTTTGCAACAACCTCTAGAGAAGGGGTTAAATCCACCTCGGTATTTGCCAGTCACCTGCTCATTGGTAGTTCTACCCCGAGAAACGAGGATTAGATGGAATCCAGTGAGTCCAAATATGGGAATAAAAAGTAATGAAATGATAACCATAACGGTGATACTGAAAAAATAAAATGGCCACAAATTACACAAAAGGAATTGCGAAAAACTTAGATTTCCAAATGAATGACGTTATTTGATACTCACGCTACTATCGTCGGTGGATTCGACATTTCGTCCATGTGCTGAAGCAAATAGATCAAGCATAATGAAAATATTGCAATCATGTGCACCGAAAGTGAGACCAGGAACATAAAGAAGAATCGATAATTCCTTCGGCCAATACAATTGTTCACCCAAGGACAATGGTGATCAAATGTCTGCAAACATTACACAACCCAATAAGATCCCGTTTATTTACTTTGATTTAAATTAGTTTTTTTTTTAAATTTCACAACGAACCTCAATACAGTTGTTGCAGACACTACAATGGGAGCACCTCGGAGGACGGTAAAATCTGCAAGTTACACACCATTTCATTCGAACAGTGATTCCATTCACTTCTACGGTTTTGTATAATGGTGCTCTGCAATCGTCGTTGTCATCTTCCCCTTGGGCAGCTACGTCAAACAAAATCAAACAAGAATTGCAAAACTTTAGTAAACATTTAAACAAAGAAAGCAATTTCATTGAATCAATAGACTTTGTCCATCTTACCTTTTGGGATCACACCAGGGTCCATAAACGTTGCTAATGTAAAATTTGCTATAACTATCACCGCAATTAATGCCTCCCCGATGGGTATCCATACACTGTAATGCATGGCATACCATCCTCCTCTGAAAATGACAGAAAATACACCCACGTTGTACTAACTTGTCAATTAAAATCCTAACTGAACACTGATATAACAATGAACTTACAAGAAGACGAAAAATAGTGAGGTGGTGGTTAGCAAAAGGACCCAGGCCACAGTGGCCGGGAGCAGTTTCTTAGTTTCTTTGCACTTTGACATTGGAGGATCAATATTGTCTTCCGGATAGCCCATGTTATTCTACACCCACACAATCTCACAGGCTTCACTCATGACACCACAGGATCTGCTCTGAGAACCACGCAGTGTCTTGATCAGTCGCCCTCTCCCCCGGACTACTACTAAATAAGGCTTATCAATATCATCAGATTCCACAAAGTCGTCACACAATTCCAGCTTATTCTTATCAGCAACACACTGGCCTACTTCTAATAATAATGACAGGCTGCACAGCCCGGCAGTTAACTCTTGTCCTTGGTAAAAGTTCAGGTGTTCACAAACAGTTTCTCTTAGTCTAGTTCTACTACAGTAATAATTAGAGGGACACTCACAACAAGAATACAAAAACATGGGCAATGTCTTGATCATCCGCATTGCCCCGCTGCTTCTTAGTGCATCTATGTCACCAGTGTCAACTTCAGTCCATTTTATCAATTTTAACTTGGACGTTGATTTCATAGCTAATATTCAGAGTCGCAGACCAAGTCGTTCACTGCAATAACCATCCCCACTATCTCCTCCTTCCATCGCCAATTCACCAACTGATTAGCAGGTCTAGTAGCAATGAACACTCCCGTAAACTGATTGCTTGCGTCATTCATTCTCATCATCACCGTCATCCCTTTGTCTAAAAAATGGTATCGGGAAGCAGGAACAGTAGCGGCAGCAATACAGCACATCCGAGCAACATTTTTTACACTGGGATCTTGGGAAACCAAAAACGAAGGTTAATTTCTTGTTGGCCTCACCTGAAAAAACACATGAAAAATAATACCAAAAAGGTTTAACATTTCAGTTCACTTCACACCAAAAATGTTTCACACTTCACGCCCCAGCAGAAAGTGTGTAGCCCTTGTTCCCTTTCACCGCCCACTCTTTCTCTAGCCAATTTAATTACTTTCCCTGTCCAAAAAATCTGTGTGTGTCTACCTTTCTGTTTATATTTGGATTTCGCCGATTAGATAACACCTCCACCTTTTCCAATCATCTGCCTCGGCTAACACCACGGCCTTTTCCTATTCCCTGTCTACTCTCCGCACTTTCTTTTCCAGGAATAATCACAGTCCTCAAATTACTCATATTATGGCACATGATCATACTCTCAAGCCGTGCTCTATATAGTAGTCCAGCCTTTTTGCTAACTGTCCAACTTTTTAACTCTTTATGGCCTCAATGTCTCTGAAAACCGTAATTACTTGTCTTTTGTACTTCTCACTCTAGCTCTCTGTTTTATAGCCTGTCTCTAAAGAGTTCTCTCTTTTGGTTTGATGTTTCTATTAGATTTTATAGTACTGAGGCTCTGGCTCTCGCAAATATTACACCTGTCCATTTTTTCTAGCATTTTAATTTTACCTTGTAAGCCCAGCAGCAGGATGGAGAGATGCCCAGGGAAAACATTTTTTGTCTGTCGTTTTCTTCAAAAGTTGGAAAGCAGAGGATAGCAGCAGGAGTAAAGCGAGTTGTTGGAGATGATTTTATTTTTATTTTTCTCTCTGGCTTTTCCCTGCCTGCCTGTCTTGAATGACGGACTGTGTTGGAGTGTGTGTGGGACTTGGTCTATTCCATTCTTTTATGGTAATGCACTCTGTTTGCCTGGTGCTCTGCCACCACCACCACTACCACCATCATGATCATCATCATCTTTCCTTCTCATAATATCATCATGAACAACATGAGAGCAGCGTGAAGGAACACAGAATTGTGAAGGAAACTCTAGAGAGAGTGAAATCACATTATTATCTACCTCTTCTCTCAGGCTTGCTAGCTAGTAGAGCTGAGTCTGAGTCGACAAACAACATTTTCTAAGCCAGAAAACTGGCTTCTTTTTTAGCCAAGAGAGTAAAGTAAGCAGACTGAGAAGTAAAGTAAGGAGAGTGTGGCAGTATTTCAAGTAGACAAGCATACAGAAGAACAGAAAACACACACAAGTGTAAGAAGGGAAGGAGCAAGTAAAGCAGTGAGAAAAGATGAGGAGATGAGGAGGATGAACAAGAGAGGTAGAGAGATGAGAATGAGAACCAGCAGCAGAAGCAAAAGGAAGATGATGTGACCAGACCAACACCACCATGGCCAGAAAAAGAAGAGGAGTGAAAATATTATATGTGGACGGATGCATAAAATCTATTAGTTTATGGTGCACAAGGAGTATATAGAGTATGTAGGCAAGTAAGTACATTTCATCATGATCATCGTGTGTACTTTTGGTAGTTGTAGTAGTACTACTGGCTAAATGGTAAAGTGTTTTTGGGCTCTCGTTGAATTTTGTTGAAAAGATATGAATGGGAATGCATGTGAAAATGTGGATGCATTTTATATGGAGAGATGTATGTACACAGAGCCGGAGAGGAGGATAACAGGAGCGGTATGTAATAAAGTGTGAGAGCAAACTAGAAAAACTTCAGAAAGGCTAGTAGTTTAGCAGCACGCTAAAAGCGGGGTTGAAATTGGGAAGGAATAAGTTGAATAAATGTTGATCTATGAATTTACGAACATTTAAGTACGCTTGAGTTGAGAGGAGATGTTGTTTGTTGTAAGGAATCATATAGCTATTAGGATTTTGAACGGTTTATTGTCAAAGTCGTTAAAGTAGATTTACAAGGTCCCTTTTGTACTTTCAATGTGTATATTCTTAAGCTGTTGAAATAGGATATGAATGTAAATGATATAATCTTTTTTAAATGGGTTTATATATGCATGCATTGATGATGAATACATGGAAGGAACAACAGGAAGTGGAAATTTTTGGAACGTGGGGAACGGTTGGAGGATACGGTGAATAAGCATAGAAAGAGACTGATGAAGCTCAGATTTTTTAGGATGAGTTATTTTGTTAATTGGGAACGCTAATAGGTTGTGGGAGGGAAAGGGGTAAAATGTGGTTTAATTTAGGTAGCGGCGAGGCTTTGAGGACAATTATGGAGATTGGAAGGGTAAGCGTGTATGTATTATGGGAAATGGTTGGTGTGAAGGAAAAGGCAAATCTCCGCTGTAGTTTTGGCCAGAGTACAAATCTCTTTATGCATGTGTGAAGAATGTGGTTTGCTGCTGGTTTGCCTTGTAGTTTGCACTGGGAGAGATGTATTTTAAATGAGTGTGGCTAAAAAGGAGTAATAATCTGGGAATCTCTCTGAGTGTAGGTATTTCTGTATGCGTGTGCGAGTTAATACAATGGGAGACGGGCATAGACAAGCATGCCAATCTTAGAAATGTAAAGAAAGTGGGCAAAACACACAACCGTCTTACATGTTTTTTGGTAAAACCCCGAATTTACTCGCATGAAAGCAAACAGCTATGATGATGATGGCGAATCGGAAACAAGTCTTGAGGGAAGGTTGTGTAAGATCAACGGAAGGATTGAGAAAGGTGGGTCGAGTCAATACTGGGAATTATTGGCAACTTGGTGGGGAAATAGCCCCCAAAGGGTAAACACAGCAGAAGGAGGAAAATGGAAAAGAAAAGTGAATCGTTTTCACTTTACGACAAGCTTAGCATGTTGCTTACGACATGCGTTTGAAGTTAACAAGATGAAAGGAACAAGAAAAGATGATTTTGTAAGAAAAATGAGTCTAGAGAGGAAACAAGGGTAACTCGCAACTTTTCTCCGCTTTTGCCACTGGTTTTTTCGTTAATGAAATACAATCTAAAAATTATTAAGCTTTCATTCTACTACATATACGCCAACGCTAAAATGGATTCAATAAAACCAGACCAAGGGAAACGTGTCTGTCTACAACACGGCGAGTGAACGGTAATAAGGAGAAACCGTCATTTGCATGCATGAGAGATGCAAATATGTAGTACTAGGATTTTACTTCTTCTTTTAAGATGATCGTTCCTTTCTTGCCTGCCAGGCTTAGCCAGAGCTGAAAGCTAGGCAGCTTTTTAGATGATTGCACAAGGAATTTAGAATTCATTGCGAAACGTTACCTTCCTCTTGTGGCTTTTTGTCATAATATTATTTTTGCAATGTATGTTATTCTTTCCAGGATTTACAGTCTACTATGGACTGGACTTGCAAACTCTGGCGTACGCACAAAAACGCATAACTTTGGGAATTGTAACAAGATAATTTAGGAAATACAAAAAGCGTGTACCTATTCCCATTTCTTTGTGCATATTGTATTTTGATTTCCATTTCCTCCATTCTATATAAAACCTGAATAATAATAGTATAATGTAGTAGCCAAAGCTGTTTGGTGCTGAGGAGATGAAATTTCTACATGAACAACAGAAAACGCCCACCCACATGCAGAACACGGTTGGCACATAATGCATGAAGGCAGCCTCGTTTCCACAGATCAGCTAACTACAAGTCCACGTGAACGAACGTGAGCAATCTCTGTGATCCCTTTTTGCTTTCCGTGCTCCTCCATAAAGCATGCTTACGTTTAAAAAAAAGAGTAAGATGGAATGAAAATGAAAACCACTTCATGGTTCATTTCCAAATTGTAAGTAGAGGAGAAATCGCTTCCTGATTCCGGCTTGGCTTCCAAAGGATGTGCATATAAATATGTAGTTGTGCAATCATAACACACATAATTTTTTGCTTTCAAGTATTTTTTGTAGCTTTGTGATTCTGTCTTTTACTACCGTTTTGCCAGCAATAACAGCCAAAACTTCTGTTATCACTAGGAACTACGGTATAAAAAAGGAGGAACGTAATTCTACTGTGAAAAGTGATGATTCCCTAGAAAAAATGTACTACGACGATTGAGAGGCAATGTTGACGGTAAACTGCACGGTACTCAGTGATGGAATAAGTTATGGATTGTACATGCTCCGGGCTTTGGTAATATTTCTCTCGTCATGACATGTGTGTATAGAGAACACAAAAGTCAGCAACTTTTAATGACTAAAATGAAATTTTGCAATAAAGTTTATTTGCCTTTGACGGTATAAAAGTCCAAAAAGTCAAGTCCACGTCTACTACTTAACCGACTGTCCGTACAAAACAACCCAAGTAAAACCCGAGGAAGGACAGCAAAAGTCGTTGTACGAAATTGGATGACATATGAAAATAGAGTTGGGCAACACTAAAACTAGAATCGTTACAAAATAAAATTTATATACATATCTGTATAATATATAGGGGCCAATATGTCGTATTTTCACCGCTAGACATGTATAAAGCATTGTATATTCATACTTGAAGTTTTCCTCTTTGATGATGATGACATTGCTGTTTCTCATTAATTCTTTGCAAAATGAAGTACCAACAGAAATTTTCGTGCTGTAAGCAGTTTCAGCACAGGATTCTGCAAAATCTAGGCTTTTAGTTTGTTAGGATGATAATTCATGTTAAAATATGTTCAATTCTATGACTCACTCGACCAGAGATGAAAATTGAAGAAGCAAGTGGCAAGGAACGTGATGACGATGACACGAAAAATTGGCAACAGATAAAAAACTAAAAGTCTGCCTCATGCACACCCGCTCAGAACATCCAAGCGCGAGAATATCCCCAGATAAAAGTTTTTACTCAAAATCTAATAAAACGGATATATGTTGAGCTTGTTTCAGCGCGCTGAGTGTGAGAGATGATGTATTTTTTTGGTGTTTGCAACTTTGCATTTTACACTCCACAGGAAAAACAAACTAGGTGGAAATGGAAAATGGAATGGAAAACTGTAAAATGATGCTGGCTGACATGCGGGCTCATTTTCCCCAAAAATCCATATATAATGCAAAAAGATACTCTCACCTACATGCATTGTCACGTTTATGGCGTCCTTCAGTGCTCAGTTTTTTTTGCAAGCATTGCCAGCACAAGGGAATAACCAACTTGAAGTAAACAAACTACTTCGCAGAGTTTATTTAATGTCTTATTTTCTCGGTTTATGTATTACATGGGGGTCTTAAAAAGCAAACCCAAGCCTGTCGACAATGTTGATAGTGGTAGGAAAATGAGCAGAGATCAGATAATAATATATGGCATGAAAGCTCAATGGTGTTTGACCTTTTGGGAACAAGGCAGATGCAGAGCGGGGAGTCAGCAAAACCAGTGCTGGAGACATGATGATGATGATTATGGTGAAAGCAATTTTTTCGTGGCTGGAAATAGCAACAGAGGAAAATGCAAATGAATAAACTTTCTTGTCCTTGATGTGCTTTCGCCTGACTTATTTTTTGTAAATAACGACGAGGAAAATTCCACAATAGTACCTACGTATAGGTAGCTCAGCTTACCTCCTACAAACGTCTGAATTTCATGTTCTCTTGTTAAGACTTTTTTCCTGCCTGCCAATAAGCACTCCAGGGAGAAAACATTATTATATACAAGTTTGCTTGGATGATTGGATACCGACTGTGAATACGACATAGGTATTTTCCTCTTCTGACAACCTTTTCAAGAATTTCTTAAGTAGCATGATATCTAATATCCTTTTATCTGCTACTCTGCTAGACATTACCCATTTCCTTTGTTTCTGCATCATTGTAACCAAGTAATGAGTGACCATTGTAAATAATAGGCCATTGAGTTGGGCTGTGCTAGAGTTGAATGGGCATTGATGAACTGAAGATTTGACGTTGCCTTTACAAAGGAAAATAAGTTGTTATTGTAAAAAAATTGGAGAAAGTAGACTGGAATGAATGTATAATGCGGAAATAATTGCAATATTTGATGGGATGATGAAAGATGCACGTGTAGAATTGATGATAATCATGATGATAATATTATTATGATGATGTCTACATGTTTTTCTGGAAGTGAATAGTCAATTAAGGATTCCTGAGAAAATAACAGAAGCTCACGTAAAAGCACACGAGGCAAAATGAGTAGAAAGCATTTTTATACTGGAAAAATAGGGGATGAAATGAAGCCTATGTAAAGACTTCACTTGAGTAATCTCAAGTTTGCTGGCTGTGTGATATAGGTATTCTGGACAGTGATGTGGAAATGCACCTCTCTGATATACATCGTCGTTGTACATATTAAGATATTAAACACTTGTAGTTTATACTGTTCAACATAATACGTACTTATACTGTGGAAAACGAAAACAAGCTGGAATAAGAACTCAAGTGAACTAGCAATTAGGAAAACGCTACGGATGTATACCGCACTGATTGATTTTCCTCCATAATTAAGTATCCGGTACGGTAAAAGCTTCTAAATTGCTTTTCCCACTTTGCATTTGGTTTTATGTCGTGCATGAGACAGTGAAACAAAGGAAAGTGGAGACTTTTGACTTATACATATATATTCTGTTCCATAATATACTATTACAGAACAAAGGCAGTATAGTAGCTGTAGAAGGCAACCAACATCATCACATCTCTTTGCTTTAAGTTGCGTAGGTTGTGTGGCAACTTTTCTGGTGTTGCGAAACGTGAAATGTTTTTAATTAGCCTACATGTATTGTATTATATATTCTATGGAGTTTTTTGGTCGTTAACCTGCCGAAGCTGTAAAACTTGGAAGTGCAAAGATAAGGTACGAGGGAGAAAGCTGATAGTTGGGACTCTATTGTAGTAACTAAGCTAAGTGACACAAAATGTATGAATAATCTAGATGCAAAGTTTCTTCTTAAAAAATAACAGATTCCCAAGAGAAAATGCTCGTAAAAGTAAAAACATGTACATTGGGACAGGATGACGACAAGGAAAAAAAGAGAAAGTAAGCTCCAGAGACTAGAGGTAGCTCATGCACAACAACAAACAGCAATAAAATATTACGGAGAAAGCGAAATCCAAATGGTTTCCATGTTATTATTATTATTAAGCATTGTATTATTCTTTCGTAGAATGTTTCATTCTGGTCTAGTGGTACCGTGAAACGGGAGCGATAGTGTTAGTGGGAAATGGTATTTCATTGGAAAGGAAAACTTTCCTGGATGAAATTAATTGGAGATATGTATTATGATTCAAAAATCTGCTGTAAAACAGCATGGTTCCGTGAACACTAGCCGAATACTTCTCTGTAAAAGGGAAAAGGGAAAGCATAACGTGACTTATTTTTTGTTGCCCCAAAAAATCATTTGACAATGAAAGATCGCCATATGAAATGGCAAATATGGCATCTCGGTGCTGTTATTATGGCACAAAACATATAGAAACAGTCACAAAGTCAAATAATAGCCAATACGCCAACGATACTACTGAGCCATTGTCGCGCTACAAAATAATCGTCCCCATTTCCAGTGATTTATCTCCACTCTAGCAAACTGTTGCTGTTTGCTATTTTAAATGTCAAAAGACTTATTCTTCCGTGCGTTCTGCTATTACTGTGCAGAAATCGATCCCAGCATAATAATGTGAGCGTTTTGTGATGGCTATTACAACCTCATCCATAAATTCATGACATGAATGACACATAAAACGCATCTAGTTTACACTTTATATAGTTCAAGCATTTGTTTGCTATTGTGCAAAAAAGGGGAAAAATACTCTAAGCAGAAAGCACTACACTAGCACTTTCTTTCATTATTTGATTATCGCCTGAAAATCCTGCTGGTGTACATTTTCCCCTAACTTCCGTTTTATACATATCCCAATCCCAGCCTGCTACAGAAACAATGTTAGGCGTAATTTCATAAAATGAAATGGCCTAGGCCTCTCTTCTAAAAGCCACTTTGACTTAATCTGCTCGGAACAATAAAAGGAAACTGCGTACATGCATAATCCAAGCAACAACAAAGCATTGTAGCTTTTGTGTAGTAACTGTACACATTGTTGCACAATCATTTTACACCAAGCTAGAAAAAAAACCCAAAGAGTGGAAATGAGCTAGACATGTACAGGTATTTACTATTGAAACAGGGTACTAAGCTGGCAGGTAGAAATAAGAAACAAAGTTTTGAAAAAAAGAGAATAGAGATTGAGATTACATAACAACAATAAAAGCTGTATGGATATGGGCAAGCTCTCATGTGCGTTTTGCACCCCTCATTGTATGAAAACATGGATTAGGATTAGATTCAATTATGCTGTTGTGAAGATACTATTACGGAATGCTGTTGCCATTGCCAACACAAGGGAAAACACTGCTCAGCAGCTAAAAAAAGTCACTTGCACGGAACGCCAACAACCTGTCTCTCGCCTGCCTTTTTTAAGGAAGGTGTTACGTATCCATTCTGCCTGCAAGGCAAGCTATATATAACGCACAACAACGCAATGCAATATTATATACGAAATACAACAACAGGTATGAAAAATGAAATTTCGTTAACGAGATTCAACTCCCGACTCCACTGTGTAACCAAGGTGTGGCTGACAATGTAATGCAATCAAATGGAGCTTAACACTGTTGGGGTAGATGACGATGGTAAAAAATGGAATGAATGTATAGCTATTGCTACTATGAATCTAACAACCAACTACTCGTTAGATTGACCACCAATTGCCAAAAGCGGTATTTGAGATAGCAGTGAAGGAACGCTTGATCATCATTGTCTGAGTCGTTCACTTGTCCGTTTTGCTGGCTTCAGCATTATAGCACTTTGGCTGCTATCATCATAATCAACTATCATATATTATAACCCTTTTTTCCGTTTGACAGAGAGCAATCTCAGCGAGTCATACAAAGTTGCTTCTTGCATGACTCATTTGCATAGCCATTTGTGTCAGGTGCCCGTTGTCCAGTATTCATTGCTCTAATTCGGTGACATCATCCATGGAGAAAAAGAAACAACGACTGTTAATCTGTTGAGGAGAAGAAGAAGGTTTGAGTACCACCAGTTGGGTTTCAAGAAGGGTTTGTGCAGGGTACATAAACCGGAAGGGCAAACTGTTCGTTTATATTTAGCAAGGTTGGGGATGGGGCTATAGTACATCAACAGTAAAAATGGAGTACAAAATTAAAACTGCCATTTTGGCAGTTAGCATAGTAATTGCTAGCCTTGCACACTTTGGCGTGGCTCAGCGAAGCAACAATGAATTTCCCTTTCCCCCGGTGACAAATAATAACATAAATGGAAATTCGCAGCAGAGAGAGCCACCCAGAGATTTCTTTGGAAATGTGATAAACCAAACGCCGAATCCACGGGATGGGAACAACAACAACAACTTTAACAACAATAATAACATATTCAATAATAACAACAACAATAATAATAACAATAACAACAATCGTTTTGATCCCTCGCAACTGCCAACTCGGCAGGATACATTTAACCCATTTTCAAACCGAAGGGATCCATTTGGCCAGCAATATACGCCTCGTTTGGATATAAGTGATCCTAGCTTTACTCTGACGGGGAATGAAGAGAAACGCTGTCCTGAAAGATGGGATACATTCAAGGACTCTTGCTACAGATTTGTGCAATCTCCCACTCACACTCGAATAGAAGCACAACGAAACTGTCAAGTACGTGAAGCGTCATATTTGATAAAAAATTTACTCTTTCATGGACTAATATGATGGATGATAGACAAACCGTATTAATATATGAACACTTTCAATGATTCCAATAACATTTTATACAATAGGCGTACGGAAATGATGCGGATCTTGTCTACTTGAATAATATGGAGGAGCACATGTTCATTGTTCGCAAATTGATATCAATGGATTCACAGCACCGAACCTGGTACATTTCCACTAGAGAGCAATCCCCTGGCACGTGGACAAACGGGGATGGCACGCAATTGATTGGCATGGATCAAGCTTTTCTGCAGGATCAGCCACTGCCAACATACAACAACATGCCGTATAGCTTTCTGGCATATAGTTTTTCGGATAGCAGGCAATATGGAATCTGGGGACTACTCAAGGTCACAGGACAAGAGCCTCATCAATACATTTGCGAGGTTCCTTTGTCAAGAGTACCATACATTTTGGTAGACACAAGAGATTTTGAATACGGACTGGAAGTTTCGGATGTCAAGAAAATTCCCAGAGGGCCGTATTTCATTGAGGAGCCCAAATCGGAGGTTTTTGATATTTCCAGAGGCGTTCCTCTTAGCTATGTGTCATTGACGTAAGTGCGAGTTAATTTGATGTACAGCGCAATAATGCTCTTTGACATGACTAATAGATGACATGATAAAATGATAATGAATTTGCATATAGATGCGTTGCTGGAGGTTGGCCTGCTCCAACTTATGAGTGGTTTAAAGAAGAGTACCGAAACAACACTTTGGTATCGATTAAAATTGATCCACTAAAATATTCCAAGTACACTGTTAGCGGTGGATCCCTGATTATACATGAACCACGTCAGAAAGATGACAGGGGTAATTATCACTGCGTGGCTACTAACCCATTTGGCTCAATTATCTCCGAGTCAGTCAGTCTTTCATTTGGTTACATTGCCGAGTTCATTCTGCAGCGAACGACAGAGTATGCAAACCAATTTTGGGGGAAAGCGATATATTGCGATCCACCACAACATTTTCCTGGCATTCATTACTACTGGTCCAGAGACTACTTTCCCAACTTTTTGGAGGAGGATCAAAGAGTTTTTGTGTCATACGATGGCAACTTGTACATTTCTGCGGTTGACATGAGTGACTCGGCAAAGTACAGTTGTAGCGTGCAAAGCGTGGTTTCCGACTCTGGCAGAAATGGACCTCTTTTCAGCTTAAGAGTTATTCCGCATGGTAAGACCTGTCGCGTTCAAGGAAAAAGATGTGCACGGCAATGTGCGTGCTAGCAATTAAAAGTTTGACTGTTTCCATTTAGGTAACCACCAGCAGTTGAAATTCCCCAATAACTTTCCCAAAGTATTCCCCGAAGCACCCAAGGCAGGCGATCCTGTCCGCTTGGAATGTGTAGCTTTTGGATAGTAAGTTTTTTTCATGCTATCAAATGCATCTTCTTTTTTTAAGTAATGACTTATGCGGAGTTTTTTTTTGCAAAAAATAGTCCAGTGCCATCTTACAATTGGACCAGACGAGGCTCGGCTCTTCCAAGAAATGCAATTTTATCCAATTACAACCGTGTCATTACGATAAAGAATGTTTCCATAAGTGACCAAGGAGAGTACACTTGCAGAGCAACAAATAGCCGTTTGTACATTGAAGGCTCTGTTCAATTACGAATTCAAGGTATGAAGGCATTCTTGTAATTGGCGCATTTAATTTGCAAAATAAACTGCAAAATGAAAATTCTATGATTTTTCCTCGAATCCACAGCGGCACCCGAATTTATGATTCCAATTGGAGATAAGCACATGGACAAGGGTTCAGATTTGACATGGATATGCGAAGCATTTGGAATACCCGATGTTTCCTACCAGTGGTATCGGAATGGGAGACCCCTGACAAGAGACACGCTTCCACAAATGGACGTTGGTCGTTACGTGATCCAAGATAATGTGCTTACCATTCGGGAACTGGACGAGGAGAGAGATGCTGGAATGTATCAATGCAGGGCAAATAATTCTCTGGCCGCAAAGTACTCATCTGGACAGCTTCGAGTTCTTTGTACGAAAATATTGCATCAAACTTATTGAGCTTGAAAATTTTCTAAATGAAAATATTAATTTGATAACTTTTTTATTTGCGATGATTTCATTTTAGTATTAAGACCAAGCTTCAAAAAGCGTCCAGTTGATCCAGAAATCCTTGGAGCGGAGGGTGGAAATGTAACCATTCGCTGCAACCCTGAGGCTGCTCCCAGACCAAGATTTTCTTGGAGAAAGGATGGAAGCCTAATCGGTGTTGGGGGCCGTCGCCGCCTGCTACCCAGTGGAGCATTGTTTATTAACCCAGCTTCCAGAGATGATCAGGGTCTTTACACGTGTATTGCCGAAAATAATCTGGGAAGAGCGGAAAGCTCTGGTCGACTGACTATTCTACGAGGCCCGGTTCTCATAGAACCACTCCCTGAACGCGTGCAAACTGCGGTGGGATCTCAACTTTCACTTCGTTGCAGAGCGGATGCGGATGAGGCATTGGATGTGGCCTACATTTGGAAACACAATGGCCTTCGGATTAACGAAACAATAGATCGTGTTCGGCTGGATAGTAGGGCAGGCTATTTGGACATTTTCAACTTGAGCATGGCCGATAGGGGAGATTATGAATGCGAAGTGGTGACTTGGGTGGGTAAGCTGCGAAGTATTGCCCGTGTTGAGATAAGAGGACCACCAGGACCTGCAGGAGGAGTAGAGGCCATTGATCTAACGGCGACTAATGCAACTGTTCGGTGGACGGATGGTGCCATGCATGGATCTCAGGCGTATTTGTATAGCATTCAGGGAAGAACTCAGTGGAATCAAACATGGACGTTCCTTGTAGAAAGTGAGTGCTTCCCAAAACATGAAATTGGCTTTTACCACAAGTTTACTTGTTGAATAAGCAAACCTTTGTTTGTTCCGTGGTTTTTGCTAGATGTAACCGCATATGAGGCTGAGAGGGTACTAGGATCTAGTACTAGGCTAAGTAATGAAGCAAACCGGAAAGAAATCAAGGTTGTAAGAGCACTCTCTCCATGGTGCGCGTATGAATTCCGAGTGATGGCTGCCAATGAGTATGGCTATGGACCTCCTTCAGCTCCATCCCCACAGTACAACACACTTCCAGATAAACCTTACAAAGCACCTAATAATGTGCGTGGTGGAGGAGGCAAAACTAACTCTTTAACTATTACGTGGGATGTAAGAGAAACATAATCATATTTTAAAATATATGTATTGGATATTAAAGTCCGTTATTCAAAAAGCTTCTTGTTTCCCTGTAGCCAATGCCTCCACAAGATCAGAATGGACCGGGAATTTATTACAGAATTTTCTGGAGAAGATACCGAGATGACAACACTGAGGAAGAGTTCCAAACTCAGTACCTTCGTAAATGGGGAAATATTGGTACTTATGTGGTATCTGTGCCTTCGCAATACTACTATACGCTGTACCAAGTGAGAGTTCAGGCTTTTAACGACATCGGAGCTGGACCGGTCTCAAATATTTCGCTGGCCTACACTGCCGAGGACATGCCACAGGCTACACCCACTGTTGTTACCCCCAAGCCATATAACTCAACTGCAATCAATGTGACATGGACTCCAGTTGAGGAAACTAGGGAGAAAATACGAGGAAAGTTGCTGGGATACAGAATTCGTTACTGGCAAAAGAAGGATAACAATTTGTACGACACGGATGCAATCAACTATCTTAGCAGATTTCCGGAAAGGCCATGGGCCCTTATATTGGGTTTGCAGCCAAATACATATTACTACGTCCAAGTAATGGCGTACAATTCTGCTGGTCCTGGTCCTGCAAGTGAACCGATATTTGGTAATATGATTTATATGAAACCTTATGATAATGAAAATATCCTGAAACATTCCTTTTACTTATCCAACGTATATTTACGTTTTTGTCCTTAGAACGAACTTTGAAGAAAGCACCACAAAAGCCGCCCACAGCCGTTAACGTTAGAGCCCTTGATTTGAACACAGTGGTAGTGACTTGGCGTTACGTGGCACCGTCAATCGAGGAAGAAACCTTAGCAGGTTACAAGGTAAGTGTCATTTTTTCATGAAAACATTACATACCCGAGTTTGTTGGTGGCCGTGACATCGTCATCATGCTGTATTACATGTCTGTTTCAGGTGCGTATTTGGGAAGCTGATCAGGACATTGCCACAGCAAACGACACAATCGTTAAAATTGAATCAAGAACCCTGGAAGCCACCATCGAAAATCTTAAGCCAGGAAAAACCTATGTTCTTCGAGTACTCGCGTATTCGGCAGGAGGAGACGGGAAAATGTCGTCGCCAGCCACAGAGTTTGTGTTGGGTACGGAATAAATTACTAGCAAACGACACGCTTACGCTGTATAAACCACGCTTACTTACACCACGCTTGAGAAAATATAATAATTACATTTTTGAAAGATGATCATAAAAATGCACCACCTCTGATGTATCCTTTTACTCGTGCAGGTGACACGGAAACGCTTCGAAGCAGTGGTGCAAGGATAAGCTGGTGTGGTGTTACGGTAGGGTTTGTCCTTTTAACGGCAGTACTCTTCAAGCAACTACTTTTTAGTCACTAATTTCATATCAGTTCTTTAAAAAAAACTCGCCCAACGCCACCTTCTTCGAAAAGTGAAACAAACATAAAACTTTCGTATAATCAACTCTTGTGCCAATAACCGTGGTTTCACACAACCACTGCCTTAAACTGAATCATTCGTTGTGAATGGACGTCTTAATGTGTATACTTCTATCGTGATGATTACCTCCTCCATACTGAATAGATACTTCGCTTCTTCAAGGTTAAGTATTCAGTATAAAAATATCTTTCCTGAAAACTCACTACCTTAGTGTGACGTTTCCGTCCTCATTATCAGGTATATTCTACAAAATAGTTAAAGTTCGGGGAACCTAGAAGCTTTTGCATTTGTCGTCAGTAGTTAGTTCAAACTTTAAACATATACTGTCGTAACGGCGTAGTTCCGTGTGGCAGCAAAAATGAGCCAGTTTCAACTTTCCCCGTTATTATGACTGATCACTAGAAACACAAGAATCTCCTGCTATTTAGAAAAACTCGGTAGTGTGCTTGGGTCGTACATTTCTACTCTAATCTTCTTCGGCGAGATCTTAATGACCGAACAAATGAAGTTGCAAAATGTTGTCATTAAACATGCATACTTCTAAGTAAATAAAGAGATTCGATAAAGCGTCAGTGGAAGTAGAGTACAAGAACCGAAATCGATTTACTGTAGAAAAAATTAATGCTCAGTGGGCCTTTCCGATAATAATGCTGAAATAGTATAAAACCAAGAAGCCCGCCCCCAAAACCACCGCAGTTAAATTTCTTTAACTTTCTCTATTTTATATCCATGACTTCACAAAATAGTTAGGACAGTTAGCGCTTCAAGAGCTTTAGTGCAAACTAAAATCGACCAAAAATGTGGCATTATATAAAAAGAAAGGATTTGCCATTTTATGTTGATTTCATATTTTGTATAATGTAATAATAATTTTCGTAGATTAGTTAACATACTTGATAAGTCGCAGTGATTTTAGATGTTAGAGCTTCTGTGAATAATCATAATACAGTTGGGTAAAATTATAAATCTTCCATCCATGTAAGCAATGTGAAATTATTCAAATATATCAATGTATAGTTCAAATGAAACGGATTTGAAACTAACTACGTACTAGATGCTGTGAAATAGTTTGTAGGAATATGTTGTAAGTGTTACTTTTATAGCTTTTATATAAAGTCATTTGATGGAAGGTAATTGTTATTGTTGAATACGTTAAGTTGTTATATTAATCCCTTAAGGTTTCTACAAAGTGTTCAGCTTTTTATTGCATTTATCTAAGCCCTCTAACTTTCAAAATGTTATAATAATTGTGAGCAATAAATATTTATTTAATCTGCCAGAAAACAGAGTAAGTTTATGTTCATAGTACTGTTTTGTTTCATTATATTTATATTTATTGTTGCTGTTTGACTGCAGCCGTATGATCTCCATCACGTCGATGAGATCTACAGTAAACAAGGACTTGATGCGATGTATTTGTAGTTTAATGAATAAAGAAAAGATGCGAAAACTTATGCGGATTTGAATTTAAGTACCCTTTATTACTTAGAAATTGACAATAAGTATGATCAAATGCTATAATCCCAAGAGATCTTGAGGAGTAAAGGTGAACAAATGAGTCTACCTTAAAATACTACTGCCATTTTTATTTCATAATCAGTCTACAACAAAACAAAGTTATTATTAGCTTATTAATTTTAACGTACCGTTTTTTCGGTATATTATGTATAATGTTGTGTAAGTTTTGACTAGTTTTCTTACTACTCTTAAGGGCAACGTACTATTATGAATTTCAGAAACACGATACTCGAAATTGGTTTGAACTACTATGACTACTGATACTCTGGATAGATCTATTACGTCTGTCATTAACTATTTTTTCACAAATTCACTTAATTAATTATATTCAAATTATAACAACTATTACATTAGCAGCCCCCGTGAACAATCCAGACTCAGAAGAAAACATTGTAAAACTCCTTCCATCCTTTTCTAAGATAAAATTTACTTCGTACGTGCTTATTTGTGCTGTGCTACAGTATTAAACTACAATCTGATGCTAGTGCTATCGGTTAACTTCAGCACAGTAAAATATTTGATCGGAGAATAAAAGAAATAATGAAAATGCAGCATTACTCAATTAGATAAATGCGGGAGCCTCTAATAACGACTTTATAACAGAATTTTAAAGACTTCTAATTGCAGTTGGTACAAAATTAATCCACACTGCCGAAGGAGATTGGCTTGCCCTTTGGATCATCAAATCGATCCATGGTTTTCACATCCATGAGCATTTGCATTCCCCAGGAAAGAATAGCCAAGAGAATGATTGTCATGAATATGCCCATCAAAATCCCAGGAGTGAAGAATCCCACGCACTCATACTCCGTGACAAATCTATTTTCTTTAGCTACGGTTGGATCCGTAAAAGCTTGAATCTGTTTTGAGTATATAACCATCATTAGTAAGTTGAAATAGTAGAGTTTAAATCAAAATACAAATCTTATATTAATTCCTCTTCTCACCTGAAATCCTTTTATGTCAATAGTGAAGGTGTGATTTTGATTAAGTTGTTCAAATTGTTTTGTTCTGGTGGGGTACAAGGTGCCAAATCTTGAACAATGGAAAGAGTTTGTAACGGGAACAGTCAAGTCTATAGTCGATGACAAGCGAACGTCGGTGAAACTGAATTTTTTCACATCCTCTCCTACGAGTGTCACAGTAGCATTTGCCATCTTCCAGTAGCCCAGTCTATTTTTGGTGAGATTGAATCTACAAGGAAAGTATTTACATAAAGTAAACCGTTTACTATGCTCCAGGGTTTGCGTAAAAACTGTAGTCGTAAATAGCTTACGTAAGTTCAAATTGTTGCGTTTTGACTGCCAATACAGAATTGGGGAAACTGAGCTTCAAGATTGTGACGTCAGCAACAGAAGTATCCGTCGTGGCGGTTGCCGTGCTAAAGTTAACAGAATTTCTACGGAACACCAAAAGTCGAAATTTAGTCACATAGAACAGTAGACCGAAGCAAACGCAAATTTTGTTTGAAAGTCACCTGTCCTCCTTCAAATACATGGTCAGCACAACTTCACGGAACACCATAAAGAGACCCTTTTCATCATTGTAGGCAAAGGGCGTGGTCCCATTTTTAGCCTGACGTTTCTTTCTTGTCAACACCTCATTAACCTCCTCTTCTGGCTCTTCTGTCCAGGTGGATTGTTTTCCCCAAAGCATTCCCACAAGGTTAGGGAAATCCAAAGTGTACTTGGAAAACACTCTGAGAATCTCGTCATCTGTAACATCACAGAAAAACGCAATTAAGTAAATACTTTTTTATTTCATGAATCTAGCCAATTTTACCAGTACTATTACAAATCACTGAGCATACCCATGTTAACACTTGGTTTATCCAGTATAACAAGGATCGTGCTTGGATTGTCAATCTTGGGCAACGGATCCCCTGCATTGATCTGAACAACATCAAATCCCTTCCGCTGCAAAATACTGATCGAATCTGAAGCAGACGTTACTGCTGGAAACAATAACGTCTCAGCGGATGCATCAGTAATTCTACGTAGCTTTCTGAAGGGCTCGGACGCTCCCAGACTACCTTGAGGTGTAAGATCCTCCAGGCTTAACTGTACATCAACACAAGCTATTTAGCACCAAGTTCATTTTTTAAACAATGCAGGAAATATGGCCTCCTTTTTACTTACCGAATTAAGCCCAAACGCAATTACAGGAATACTTCCGTGTTCCGATTTCCACGCCACCAGGTCCGCAAATTGGGTGGAGGAAAACTCATTCAAATTAGATTCCACACGACCCTCGCCAATCCTGTTAAACCAGATTACAACCATACAGTAGAAATATCCAACCAGTTTATTAAATTCAACTTGGGCAAAATGGTCAACTAACCTTTTCAGTGTCCATAACACCACCGGTGACGAAGCCTCTGCACTCCACAAAGCATTTACAACAATGCCAAGTAACAAAATCCCTATTGTTCTCCCCATTTTTATTACAATTTAGTATTCTTTACACAATTCAACCAAGTTATTTCTATTAGCCCACTTTCCCAACTCAATTGTTTTCCCTTTCAATTCAAACAGGCACCTAGTTTTGGCCTAGTTTGTCCCGATCTCTGCCAAACTTTTAACAGCCTTTTATTTCCTCTCCGATTTTAAACCAAGCAGTTATTCTTCTAGCCACAAAAATAATTAATAATTATCTGTGCTTTTGTGCTCATCAACCACGGCCTACGCCTTCCTCTTCATCAACACCAGAAATGAATCTCTATTTAAGCTGCTATACATACACAGCCATATAAGCCATACAGCTGGTTAAGAACTTCTAAAAACCCTATTCATTTTCCATCATATTGCGGCCGTTCTATGTACATTTTTGGATGAATTTGTGTGTGGTGTGGTGTACGAGATACCTGACGAAACAACTTGTGTGTTTGAGCAGCATTCATAATACACATGCAAAAATATATTAACGAGAAGTTTGGGAAAAGAACAGTAAAACGGTTAGTCGTGTGTTATGAACAACGTCATGTTCAAATAGCGAGGCTAGGTGAGGTTTACAAGCAGAGATGAAGAGGGACAACTCCCAAAATTGTTCCACTGCATAATCCTCTGCATCTGCTGAAGCTATATAAGCGGCGGCATTGGAAATTGGGATTGGTTTTTGCCTAACTGTAGCTTATTTAGCGTGAGAACGTTAGTTGCTGAAATTCAATGAGTCATTAAAAATAACACAATGCATGAAGCTTCTGTTAAACAAATGGTTTATGCTTTTGTAGTATAGTTTGTGAGAGGAGGAGAAGGAAAGGAACTCTGGGGGAAGTTGAGATTTTATTTTGAAATTCTAAGCTTTGGGATTTGAGAATGATATGAAGCTATGATATTTTTAATACTGTATTATTAACTAAAAACTAATGCATTAGCCATGCCATGAGATGTAATAATCTTTCAGGGGAATCAATTGGCAATAATCTATATTATTCATCTTTTATGATATGAAGTGCGTTGTTGGGTATTGACTGAGCTACCGATGCCGAAGTGATGACTAGCAGTTTGGAGTTAGAAAACCGTGTTTTTTTTAGTTTCAAACAACTACCTAATTACCACATTGGTTACTGGTTTAATGTTAATCAACAAGTACTTTTAATTTTATGGAAACATGGAATTCTTAAAAAGACCAGTCTTGACTAAACTTACGAGCAAAACAAGTACATATAAAAATGTGGCATGATGAAGTGTGACTTTCTGAGAGAAAGTGTATTTTGGCTATTTGAACAACGAACAGAGGGAAACATTTTAGCACGCACGCTACACAACAGCAAGAATGTCAGCAAAATTGACAACTTGTGTAAGTTGTAGAAAAATTCTCATCTTTCTCTTGCAGTTGATAGCTTTCTCTTGATTGTGTTTTTTATCTTGAGCTTCGAAAATGCTTGTGAACTATAAATATAACATTGAGAGCAGAAATTTGGATAGATATTGTTATGGTGAAAGAATAAATATGCTTTATGCTTTGAATTTGAACCCAATGTATATAGAGCATTTGCAAGTAAAAATGTTAACTAGAAGTTGATGTTGGCCCGTCACCACTTTTTGATTTCCCAAGTTGCACACGTCACCACAGATTTTGGAATTTGGATCCTTCATAAATAATTTTAGGAGTTTTATCATTGTTACTCATGGCCACGGTTTTTAAAGAATACTAGAGTATGATCAACGAACTCAATTCCAAACTTTATATTTACCATATTTTTCTACTACATACTTTTCACTGACGGAATAGCTGGAAGGTTTCTGGAAGAAATGACGTGTGAAAATGGTCTGTCGCTCTAAGCATTTTTCAATTCTATTGATGCGTGTGATTACCGTGATGTTGCATGGAGAAATGAAAACTGGTAAGTGGTAGCTGAATTCTCGTTTTGTATTTCATAGGGCATCATTGCTTAAGTCAAGACTCAAGATATTGTGCACTTGTCTCTTCCAAGGCTTCAAATAAGTTTTTACAATACTTTGTCACTTACCATTCATGATTACGATTAAAAGTACGCTGGTGTTGTCATTTCTATGAACGAACAGTCAATTTGTACCCTTAATCTTGAGCTGCCATACGTTTTTCTCTTTGTTCGCCGTGGAGAATTCTTTTTTATAAAGCTTATCATATGCTGATGATAGACTAGACATTCGCACGTTGATGATGACCTTGTAATGACAGCACGAACAATTCTTTTTGTAGACAACGCACATTTTTTCGTTCCTTGGAACGTATAATCATTGTCTATATTTCCGGGGTCATATGATAAAAATTCCACAGTTGGGCTACAGAGTCCGCAGATAGTTGTAAAAGAAATACCAGTCAAAATCAGAAATGAATGACCTGCGAAATGTCTTTTAGGTCTGCTTTCCTTTCCAGTGAAATGCCATAAATATCTTAAAGACAGCCGAAATATTTTAGTAACTCATAAAAATAGGTAGGTTTCATTTCATGCAGACAGGAGGACAGAGAAAACTAAGGAAAGATGCTTAGCGTTTTCATTTCTTCTCGATTCCCACTTGCCTGATGGAACTGGATAGAAATTCTAAATCTGCCTTGTCTGCTCCTTTTGTTTGGTGTATGGTGAATAAATATAATAAGAAAATTCTAAATTCACCTACTTATAAACTATATACTAATATCTTATTGTGGTGGTTAGATAGAAAGATGACTGTCTAGTTGAGTCATGAGTAAACTAAGCTGGAAGGGTTATGATCATACTCATTCTTCCCCGCACATTTTTCTGACTTTCTTCCTTTCACTCAACTTGACTACACGACCCGTGTGTGAAAGTGTCTATCTGTCTGGCAGAGATGGGTGAGCCAACGGAAAGGGAGGGAAAACTAGAGAGAACTGAGAGACGTGTTACAAAGAAAACCAAGTGATTATGATGAGAGAAGCGTCAGTTGTTATGAATCCATGAATCCAATGTACCTTACTTTTATCGCTCCGATGGAGAATTGTAGTCTTAATCATGAACGAGTTGCAGAATGGGGCTTTCAACAAGCTTCAACTGGCATTGCTTATAACAACAGTGCTATGAAGACAGAGTCATTGAAGTGGAAAAAGTATTAAAAATATTATAATGGATAATATAAACTATACTGCACGGTTGGTAAACTGACGAAGTTAGGTAACATGGGAAATTTCATAGAACCTGCAAGACACGGTGGTGGGATCGCAAAAGGATGAAACAACCTAGCCTTGCGTAACATGATCATTTTTTGCTACAGCCTCACTAAGAAATACTTAAAGTTTGACCTTCACAAAGTGTTTATTCTGTATTCTCTGCGCAATAAGAGTTGTTATTGTCGTCCCTTTCTTCATTTAACTCTTATATAAAGAGCCAGCATTCATTTTGCGCCGTATTAAAACTGGCGTAGCATGAAATAAAGTATCTTATACAAGAGAACATACAGAATTGATGCGGAAATGCAGATTAAGTGAATGAAATTTACATATCATGAACCCTTTGTAATTATAACGACTACACGGTATTTCGGTACCCGTTGAAAATTTTCACACTGGGGCTGTGACTGCTGATAGACGTTTTGTAACCTAAGAAGAATGCAAAAGTTGTCTCCTGCCTTTAATGCTTCAATGAACTCATCCCAGTCCAGCACAGTGAGCGCATTCAATCACCCAATAAATAAGGGAAAGGGCGTTTGCTGTTTTCTGTTCTGCAAAGAGAACTTAAGATTTCTCTGCTTTCTCCTCATTGTCCCTAAAGCAAAGATTTGTGTAGAAGGACGTACGGAATAAAGTACCAGTGCTAGTAGGTATTCAAGAAACACTAGACTATTTTCCCTCCTTCACTTTCCTGGAAGAAACCAACTTGTATTTTTCTTCTAGTCGTAATAAATTATTGCCGGGTTCATAATAATATGTCATTTGAGCATGTTTTTTCATCTGCAGAGAAACCTCTACTCCCACTTCATTATATATAGAATAGATTCTGCTCCTAACGTACATGTCATGTGTGGGCCTCCCTGCTGCCCACACACGAATCAAGTAGCACAAAGAGCACAAGGCACACTTGTACAAACAAATTTTTTCTCGTGGTGGGGAAAATGGTAAAAATGGAAAGGGCTTGCCAAATAAATGCCGTACAACTTCATTGAAACAGAAAGATTAATAAATAAATAGGTAAAAGGAAAGGAGACGTGTGCTTTGTGGATGCTGAACTTTCACAATTACAGATTAGTGGTCAGAGAGGCAGGGGCAGAACTGGAAATATTGCTGAAGCTTTTTGTACCACAAATTACGGTGGGACGAAAGGGGTCGCGGTTATGGCAACAGGATTACCTACGGTATACAGCACTCATGAAACTTTAATAAGGAAAGGAGCATTATTGGTTTTGGGAAACATGCTTTTTGAATCAAGAGAAGAGAATCAAGAATCTTTAGCTATTTTCTTAGAAATAATATGTCATTGCTTTTATTCATTAGTATCACCCAAAAATGATTGCTGAAAATAAATAAATATTACTGGTAAATTGTATGTACAAGTGGCAAGTTTGGCTCTCTGGCATAGGGTTGCCCTTAACACTCATCATCTCCCCATCAAAATAATTGCAATGTGGTAAAGAAAGTATTTAGAAGTTGGCTTCAAAGGAACTTGACCAGAGCAGAGACTTAAGAGTTAACAGTATTTTGAGCTAATCCCGTTTTTATGGCAAATCTTGGTTTGCCGTGGATTTATTTGCCTGGTCTGTAACCCCAATACATTCCAGGTCTGTAGTAGCCCGATCTTGAGTTACCCCACTGTTGTGGATAGCCCCATTGGCGTCTGTTGGATGAATATGATGATGGTTGAGGTTGAGGTTGAGAATATGAGTTGTCTACAGCGATAGCATTCATGGCTGCAGCAGGAACCCCCCATTGTGGACGGGCTAAACAACAATTATTTTAGAAACATTAGTGCTGACTTTGACCCTTTACTATCTGAAATGAAAATATGCTTAAAAACAGAAATTTAATGTTCAATGTTACCTGTTGCTGAATGCGCTAGTAATGTCACACCAATAAAGACGGTCAGGAAAAATTGAAACGAGAGGAGAATAGCGTTTCTGCCCATGACTGCTATATGACAGTTGATAATGTTGCAATACTAACAAACAACTTAAGGTTAGATGCGTTTTGTAAGATTTCTGATAAGCTCCGTTTCCAGTGTCCAGACTTTGTCTACGAGTTTTGAGAGGAGACATGGTTTGCTTTTATAGGATCCAGTTGATTGGATTTATTGAAGTAATGGCTAATTTATTTCAGTATTACTCAAGACGTTTCGAGAAGACAATAGCCATCATCGTTTTGAAGATTTTCATGAAACGTTCAATGACAAGCTTGAAACAGATGACAAAGACAAAGAGACTGATTTGTCATGCATGCAGAATTGATGGAAAATTTCTACTCGATCTATATGTATGATTTAATTTATACGATACGATGCGCGATATTTCATTTAGTGGTGCTTTTTCGTAGTCCATCGTTTTATGGATGTGCATCAATTAACGGAACGATATGTAGCGTGCAGAGTACGCATACAAAAAGAGAGGTGCGCCTCCAACCGGTAAATTGTTATTACCTAATCCAAACAAACCATAAGTGTTAAGGTCACCCGCAAGAAACGACAGTGAAATTATTACGCATTATATCTTCAAACATTTGGTTTTATACTTTCCACCGCTGATAGTTGATGAGTAATTGGACATTATTACGTGCTAATTTGCTAGTTTGTAGATTCAGTTCGAATACATTCAAGTTCAAGATCGTTTCACCGAAACAATAATATAATGTTTTACCTGCTCATTTGATGCGTTCATTGAGTAACAGTTCTAAATTCTGGGTACGATCCAAAGCAATAAAATATTAATGCTGACTACTGACCAATCATGGGATTTTGTTTGGGTTGCATCATGAATCATACATGTCCCATGCATGAATGGATTTTCTGCTTAGCGGTTCTAGCGCCTGTGATCGTTTCAGTGACATGTAATGTGCGGTTTTATGACGTGTCTCATTTGGGGAAGTAGGTATAATGACAACCAAGTCAAGAAGTTAATTTAATCAATATTCATAACATCATTACAAGCAGCAGTTGCCAGTGCGCGCTACTATCAACGATGATTTATTGCATATTGGATGAAAATTTAAAAGCCTGGTTTATCTGAAGACTCAGACTTAGCCATTTAAAATGATTTTTGCAGCATTTCACAAAAGTGTAATCACAAGACCAGTTTTAAAGCAACCGATTCATTATGAGATCATTTAGTTTTATGGTTTTTTGCCTAAATCACTAGAAATTTATAAATTTCTTTGTTATTTTAAATGACTGTGGTGCATGCAACTTGGTACTGCGTTTTAAAACTCAGCTTACCTAATTAAAACCATTCCTCCACTAACTGCTGTTGACGCACAGAAAGGACAAAAGCAATACATTTCCTTTGTTTTGTAAAGTACTTCCAGTAAACTTTATAAAAGCACAGAGTTTTTATTGTCTAAGCACTAGTACATAATTAAAGGTTCATATTCGGTTTTTCAAAGCAAGCTGGAACAATAAGTAGATCAAAGTGCCCCGAATACCCAGTGTGCACTTAAGAGAAAACACATTTCGAGAATCAACACTCAAACAAAACATGAACAAAACCCGGGATTTCAAGCCTTTCCGTATTTGATTGAAACAAAAGTTTTCTTTGAGTTGGTAAACAAGCACTCACTCATTGAAAAAATGTATTTATACAGTTTACGCTTTCATCATGCTCCTCACTGCCTGCTAAAAGTAATCGCCTCTCCAGTTTACCTCGTTGCGTTGTAAAAATAAGTTTCCCAGTAAACCTGACCCGGTTTGGTGGATCATGGATCAAACAAAACAAATAAAAAGTTAATACTGTTGATCCCTTTCACGGGACGAGAGACAAAAATGCGCTCCATTTACCCCTGTCCGTGCTATTTATGACGAGATGTGAAGCTTAGTATAAAAATGTAACGGTAGCATGAACGGTGTGGGAGGCCACAACAATGCCACAGCATTCTATTCTTTTGTTTCCATTTTATCTTTAAATTCCATAAATACAAAACCTACAAGTTGGAATGGGTTGTGGGTTTTGCTCCTTCTAACGACAAAAGTATTGCATTGTATAAAAGTTTTTATTCCAGATAACTAACAAAATCACAAAATTAATATAATGCAGAAAAATATACTTTTTTTAAACAATTCGCCATAATTAAATTGCTGAGAGCTGAGTTAAATTACAATTCAAATTACACTTTTTGATGATAATAGCTCGTTTTTTGGGATAAAACAATTTCAATGAATTTTATTTCCAATAAAGGCTACTATATATTTAGATAAAATGTTAGATCATATTTTGCTTGCTTGACTTGACCAGTTGACCATAGCTTATTTATTGAGCGGCTCCACGAATTGTTCTGAGGTAAAGAAAAATAAACATGCTTACTGTCAAAGAATTTTATTTACTAAAAGCTTAAAGAAACCTGAAAATATTTTACTTTCATTTTACTGTACATCGTTTCCATAAACTTCAAGTCTGTCAGACACATAACGCAAGAGTTAGCCAACAAAATAATTATGTTTTACGGTTGAGTCAAACACAATCTCGAATCATTTAGCATGTTACTTACAACGAAAGTAATCGAAGCATTTTTCATGACTCGACTTACTATACTTTCACTTGACTTTAAGCTCAGGCTTCGGAGAAAGTGACAAAGTAGAACGGAACGAGGAAGATAATATTTTTATCCGATTTTACTTTTCAGAGAAACTTCCAACTCTGTTGTTGTTGGTCGCAGAGTCAGAACACATTTGTATGGCATGGCACATAATAACAATAAGAAAAAATTATACTGTCAAAATATCGACGAGTATAAGTTGTATGTAGTAAAAATTCAGAGACTAATGTATATTTAGAACTTTTATCCTCTGACAAGGTTGAAGTCTTAAAATGTCAGTAAGCAAGGGAAAGACAGTAATTCCAGGAAATTATAAGACATCGAAAGCAAATCTTTTAAAAGTTAACGGAAGTATGGGATTTTAGAGTCTGTTTCTTAGATTCACATTCCCAAATTACGTAGGCTCATAAATATGTTAAACACACAAACTTGTAACAATTTCGGACTGTTTCAGATTTAATATAAAACTACTACGTAGTTTCGCCAAGTCGTTACGTTACTCCAACTAATTCAGCAGTAGAAATTTTAGCGTTTATTATGTTTCAATTTGCGGCTGGTAATGGCATGTTTATTCCCGTGGACGATTTTTCTCATGTGACGGTTTGCCAGTTTTTTTCAATTTTAATGCCAAGAGACTACAAAATACGCCATTATTCCGCATGGCCAGATTGCAAGTAAATATTTATAGGATAAGTTGGTTAAGTAATTGGATACGGCCCATGTAATAACTTTGGACCTCCGATGTTGTGAAACTTTATACTGCGATAGTGATATTGTGGCAGTGCGGATGCATTACAGTGCTATGTAAAGCAATTATCTTTGCCATTTCTCGTATTTTCCCACATGGGTAATTTGATACGGAAAGTGAAAGAAGAAACCGTTGTGAAAGAGGATACGTACATTCGGCTGAAAAATACACGAGCTCTTGTTTTGTGTCAACTTTGAGTAGCTATTTTGGAGTAAATGGTTATAAAACTGCTGGCACATCAACAGGTACATATTCCCAATAATGGTTCAATTCAAATTCTTGTTTACACATTCATGTGGTGCTAGCGTCGCCATTTGAGCCATCTGAGCACAAATTCTCTCCAAAAGGCCTTTGTTACTATTCATTGAAATTGAGTGAGCTTTCTCTTACATCTTCCTTACATTTGCATAATAATACAAGTACGCGTAGTAATACAAGTATGAAAACTTGTTCATTTTTATGCGTCTATCTATATCTTAATTTCATCCGCTTTCCTATGGACATTCTATTATTGTAATTTTTTCCAACCAGCCACTCATCCAATCTCCTGTGAATAATTTCATGCAAATTTTGTAAACTCAATTTGGAGAAGCTTTACCCAATGGAATTTGCTGGCTGACGATGGGAGCATGAAGTGGAAGTCACATTTCGTTCTATCATCATTTTTCATTTGCCACTGCCTTTGGGTCGTTAACGAAAATAGCGTACTTCTCGACATAATATCGTCCCTGGAAATATTACTGACACACTATCTATATTAATATTGTCCGCACAGTGCACCATCACAAAATTGAATGCATAATTTTACTTCTATGTATGACGAGTCTTTTTAATGTAGGCGATGTGCTCGTAATGCCGCCCACGTTGATCCTAAAACGCGTCTCTTGAGCTTAGTAAATTTGAATGCTTTACTCTCTCTCTCCACATCATCAAGTTTCACATTCTACAGAGTGCCTCTAAAACGGTGCGATCTTTCGTCTTTTCAGGTACTTTCTTTTCCGCGACAGCAGGAATGAGGTGCGAGAGAGAGAACCGTTAAAATGATATAGCAAATAAAATAAACTTTTAGCAAAATGCCTTTGGCGACCAAGGAAAGGCTATGTAGCTATGCATTGGAGACGTATCATTCTTATTATTGCTATAAACAACATTAACATGTTGGCGATAGTGATGATACATGGCTGTTTCCTCTGACGCGACCAAGATACAACTTTCACTATAGCAAGTTGTCTTTCAGCTCAGTAAGATGCTTCCCTGCCACCATTTGTCTCCAGAAACAACAGTGTCTAAAATATTCTATTTTAAATCAAGTGACTCTATGGCAAACTACATACTGTCACCTTGGAGAAATCATCCAAGTCGTTACTATGTGCTATTTATCATTTCAGGTGGCATACTTCCGCTTCCTATTTATCGTAACGGAACAATATTCATGCTTTAAATTTTCAAATAATGAATTCAGGACTGGCTGTAGCTCCTCAGGTTTTTTAGCCTGGAAAAGTATGCGAGTGTATTTGTATAACCTCATTTAATGTAATCTTTTTCGACGTAAAATAATTATTAACTATTCACCGTAGCAAACATGATAGATAAATTCTGTTTTGTATTGATCAACTTGTATACTTGATCTAGACACTATTTTTGCTTTTCAGTAAATTCATATACGTAACTGCGCAATGTTTGTCTGCACTAAAGCATGCTGTGGTTCTGAAAACCAATAAATCTTCATTTTTCAATCAGCGGGGAAAACATCGAGTTTGCATTTACGCGAGCAATAGGGATTGAATAATCCATCATTGAACTTTGTCAGCCAGCCTAGTGTTACATTATTTGTGAGCCAGTACAGAACTCATGTCAATGAATGGACTGAGTGAGTACTGGAAAATCCCCAGAAAAAGTATAAAAGTTCGTAATGGGTACTCACTATCTCGCTAACGATAGAAAAATCTCCAGTGAATTGGTTGATTAACAAGTTGTTTGCAAAAAAAGACAGAATGGAAATTGCAAGGGCATTTGTATTCTCTTCTTATTTGTGTGGACGCTTTGAGTAAGCAACTGCTGACTACATTGTGTAAAAACTGGAAATAAAAATCGCTAATGATGATATAGTACCTCTTTTTCTTCACAGTGTGCTCGCAGTGTGGCTATTATTCATGCTTTTTATTATGCATTCTTCTGCTAACACTGAAAGGGTTTCTTCGTTTACTGCGGTCTGCCTGATACTGTTGTAACTGCTACTCACAAACCCCCCGGTATGGAAGGCTCCAAATGAAAAAATGCGGTACGTCATATAACTTACATTCAGTTCAGTTAATGTATGTTCAAATTCTCACTTGTGTTGTCTGTAATATTATGGGTTTTATATGGTTTTATTTCATCAACTTATCATGTGAAGTTGGATGTTATCATCAACCTCATCTGCGGCAGCGGCTTTATCGTAAACTTCAGTACAATGTCTTTAAAATGGTATGCATAAAATTTCCCACAACTAGTAACATAAATTCCAAATTTATTTCCCTTGGACGAACAACATCAGGGAAAGTTGATGTTGTTGTCGGTTTTAATGCTGCGAAAATTAACGACATTGCATGTAAGAAGCTATCAAGAGTTTTTTATGTCCCTCCACCATTGGCATAAAACCACAAAATGCTAACTATCTTTTTCCTTCATTCCTGTTGAAACCGCTTCATTGCAACAGGCAATTATAGTGTCTATAAGTAAGTACAACTACGCAGCGAAATATAATATATATGTAGGGAAGCCATGTTCCTGTGTAAGATACGAACAGTCTGCAAGCAATGAAAATGGGAAATAACAGGCATAAACCACCATACAAGGTTATCCATGTTGTGCATAATAGATACAAAATGAAAATGTAACAAGGACATGCATTGTACACTTATGGAGAAAAATTGATGTTCCTGGTTTGATGGCATGAGAAAAAACTTTTTAGGAAAGCGCCTCGCTCTCCTTTCCCTGAAGGATCGTTTGGTTGCTCCAGTGAAAAAATGTATAAAATTTCATTGCATTTGATGGTAATGGGCTTCGAAAAATGTTCATATATGTTTATGCATATGCCTGCGGGATGTAGAGGTGTGCATGCATTCACTAATTTCATGTTTAAAAAATGGAACAAGGATGGTTTATCATGAACCACGTACAAAATACTGAATTCTTGAATTTAATTGGAATTTTCATAATCTTCATGTGTAGCAATCTAGTTGAAAAAGAGATGTTCCTATTGGTTCACTTCGACACAAGAGAAGGACAATACATAAAAATTCGGAAGTTTCAAGTGTTCGTGTTTTTTTTTTACAAAATTATGCATTTTTTACTACACGAGCTTGAAATTTGTTACATGTTTTCACCAGAGCGTACTAATGAACAAGCGATGCTGCAGTACTAGTTTTATTGTTGTGTTCCGTACGCTAATTGGGTTAATTGTAGAATGACTCGCCCAAAACAAATACGGTAGACACACGTTTATGTGATAACGATGATTTAGATGCCTTCTTCGTACTCCAATAAGCTATAGCTAGGCTGAGAGTCAGTGATATGGTATAGTTATGCGAGTTTGCAGAAAATAAATGAAGTTCTCGTATATTATATCATTTACATGACAAGAAAATAAACCCACTCAGCAGTGTAAATTTGGTTATTATCATCTTCATAATTTTATTTGGCTACTCGTGTTCATGTTTCTAGTTCCATGTTCAGTGAAAGCGGAAAGCCCTAACAAGAACAAAACAAACAATGACAAATATGTATGCTGTCTTTTTCATGTCCTTGTTTAAATGTTGACATCCAAACGATAAAAACAAAGCTACACTTTGGAAAGTAGCCTTCTGTAAGCGTACTTTGTTTGACTACTAATGTTGCTATTTAATAGTGGCAATGAGTAACAAAGATGCCATGAAAGCGTACAATTACAAGGCTAAGTATTAAGAAATAATTCTTTCGGCAATTGTGAATTGGCATTATTTTTCGGAAATCGAAAAGGTTAAGAACTCATGCATTTGTAATGGGTTAAATTAATGCATTACGATTACGATATCAGAGAGTAGTAATTCAGTAGCAATTTCTCCTGCTCGTTCACCTGAATAAAATGGAACACGGGGAGGAAAAATTTACGTGAAAGCAAGAAAGCCAATAGTGAAGCGTTTGAAAAGTAACTTTAAAATTAATAGGAAATGAAACTTGCATTGTTCCGAACTTATGAATAAATTAGATGAATATGGCCTGGTATGAGAAATATTTGGAGAGCATGCTGTGAAACAACGCACAGGTTTTCCCACAAGGGGGAAGAGAAAGTTTTTGTTATTTGAGTAGCAAAAAATGTCCACGTGTAAATTCTGAGGTATGTTCAGCCTTCAGCCTCACAGGCTTTTGTTTAAAGCAAGAAAGACCCAGAGACATTGTATGGATGTACAGTAATATCCTCATCGCAGTTGTTGATTTGAAGATTTATTACTACGCACTCATTGTTCACATTTAGTAATATTGCTTTTCTGAGTAATCTGTCAAGGTAACACTTTCTAGATTTTCCTTCAGGTATTGTTTTTCCTTTAGTCATTACGACGCAATACAGCCTGACAAGTAATCTGAAAGGCGGACTTTGTAAAACAAAATGATGATGAATATCGCATTCAGCATAATTTTGCTAAACAGCGGGGTATTTTACGCCACACAAACCCTAGAATAGTTTCTGATAATAGAAATGTCATTTAATATGTAATAGCAACGCTTGTATATTCTAAATATACAGTAAATGTACAGTGTATTAAGGTTGCATACAATATTCACATAAAGCAATATATTGACTGAAGAGCCTGCAACAAACTGGTCGACAGCCTAAAACTCAACAGAGATTCGACAAGGTGAAAATAGTCCCCCGGGAGTAAAAGTTTTCTTTAAAAAAGCTCTAAAAAGTTGGAATTCTAGAAACAGTATTGATCTTAACTTTACTTATTTTTACTGTTTTCACTGTATAGTATAGCTAATATTGCTTTCACCATCCAATTACTTTTTTTGTTGGCAAATCCTTGAAATCGATGAGCTTCAAAAGAATCGATTAGCAATTTCATTTTTATAAACTTATCCCTATCAGGATTCATTTCAATATCATTATTCAGCAAGAAAGCTTATTTCAAGTTTGTTTTGACTTGTTTTCTATTTAAATTCCATTGTAAGTTATCCGGCAATTTCCTAAAATACAGAAAAATAATTTGTCTTTTAGATTTTTTTGGTTTTTTTCACTTTAAATTGCATTATATTCTTGTAACAGTTTTGTTGTATACCGGAATTTACTACCCTGCCGGTACATAAAAACTTCTACAGTACTCATACAGTAAAAGTTTTACTGCAATATATTACTTGTTTCCACTTCCAAATTGACGAAATCATTCAACAAATCTACCTAAACAGAGTTTCCCTTTTTGCTCGACGTTCTATCTTCCTACACAAGCGTCCAACGTCATGTGTCATCTCATAATGTTTTCTATTTCAATGATTGACTGAATGCATCATTCGAAAGGTTTCTTTCCTTATTGCTGTTGGTCGTGTCGGCTCGCTTGAATCTTTCCTTTTTTTCATTTCCCGGAGTTCCAAGTTTGTTCTAAAGAATCACTCAAGCCTTTCCGTTTTGATTCTCTCTCGCTCTCCATTCAACTCTCTGCTCCTTTTTGGGTTCACTGTATTATGTCAACATCAACGCTAAGTTCATCAGGCGGGATATTACATAAATAAGCTATAAATACTACTAACATGATCAAGCAGTGGCGGAATGAATTCTGACAGAGCCAATATTAACCAAAGGAGATGTGGTCGAAGTTAGTGTGAATAATAAAAATAACTCTTTTCATCATTTTCCAAGGAAATGTTTATTTTCGCTTTTCTCGTTTAATCCAGTGTGGGCTGTAACATCCGTGTACTGTTGTTTATGTAAAGGCATGACAAAGCTGGTTGAGTTTGACACGCATTTTGTTTTTTGTCATTCATCAACTTTGTTGTTTATTGGTTGTACAAACGGGTTATTATTCTCTTCCCACTTACAAACATTAATCTTTACAATTTAATAATTAAAAGGCATATATTAGGGTAGTAACAACAGACAATGTACCGACTGATGCTTTTAAGCACGTAAATAAAGTTCTATTCTATTCTATATACATTTTGCTCAGCTCCAAACCTAAAAGTTTTGTCGACTATCGTCGAGGTAATAGCAACTAGTAATGTATGGAAACCAAGTTGTCTTTAACTTTGCATCACACTACAATTCTGTAACAATCTGTATTGTTGATTATAAACAGGAAAGACAAAAAGAAAACAGGAGGAAAGTTGGTCTTTCACTCTCACTTAGTGCTTAGTAGTGATATTACTCAAGAGCAGGGTTTTGAATAAGATACTGAAAGGAACAGAGTATGACAATATGATTTAAATATTTTGACTTTAATTCGCCTACAATATGTAATAATAATAACACGACCAAACCTAAGCCATGCATTTAATGCCAATAATAATCCTAGTGACAAAAGAGCACAATGCTTTCAATAGACAGTCTGGGGCAACTTAAGATACATGTATTTGTGAAATGAGGAAACTTTTATTAACATGCATATTATATTTGTATTTAAAATCTCGTCTTTTCTATAAATAGAAAATTTAAAACGTTTTTAAATGAAAGTAAATCTATTGCTGATTAGGCTGCATCATACCAGTGCAATAATTAATTTTTGGTAGCATTGAGATAATGAAAGAATGAGATGTACTTCACCATGTTGTAGGTAAAACTGAATGAGTGGCCAAAGAAAACAATCTAAATCGACGACATATTGTTAAGTGATAATCAAAGGATGGGCTTTACACTAATTTTTGCTTTAATAACGATATTACGTCTTTATACTCCAACGAGTGTTGATACACAGATGCAGAACAGAAGTCCTGTCTTGTGATAATATCTTGTGGTGTCATGTTGTCTCTGTCAATACTGTACATCTGTGCAGTCGCTCATAAGTTGAAAGGGTGATGCTTAGCTTCACGTGTTAGTTCAACGTGGAAAAGGTAAAATATTCAAATGTATTCAAAAACCGAAACAGAGTACCAACTAAAACTAGTAATCAATTCAACTTTAATCTAACCATGTAGTATGCCCGTGGCTTGGAATAGGTAAACCAAACACGGAAATAACTTTTTGAAAAAAGTTACAAGTTGTATTGTTGGTAAAGTTAACGTTCAACAATTTATTGAAATTTTATTAGAAAGCAATTGAATGGTGTTTTATTTTATTGTTATTTGATATTTTTATTGAAGTCACATTGTACTTTTAGTTTCATCAAGACAAGTCATCATAATAATGGAAAGTTTAATAATATATACACGCTGCAAGATGGTAGTACCATGTTTGTAAATGCATAAAGTGTAAATGGATACATTTCTTTGAAATCTATGGTAACTGGTACCCGTTGTAATTGGAACTGGCTAATAATTTAATTCATTGCGTTGAGATGCAGTACAGGATGAATAAGTAGCTGAAATAAGTTTTCATGATAACTGGTCCTGATGAGCTTTCGTTTGATGATGATATATGTGCTGGCGTGCAACACGATTCCAGAATTCATGTAATAGTTCAATTCTACTTTAACTTTATCATAAGCTGAGTTTTAGCTGAAAACAATCCGCACAGCAGCACCTCATCATCATGTATCATTATCATCATAAATCAGTCTAATTAGCAAGCTGATTTAGAAACGCAAAATTACTATATACAAGAAACAAAAATGGAGCAATTTATATATATGCATCGGGTGATAATATTTAGGGCAATATATCACTTTTGTACTATTCCCGTAATGTTCATAAGAGTTTTTTTGGTGAAACATGGAAAAAACGAGGCAGTGCGTGATGTGAATAACACAGCATGTGCATATTCCGTGTTTTGAGTTTTGATTATTATCCCCAACTATATAATTCCAGAGTTTCACTTTAATTCTCTCAGGTTTGCAACTAAATGTAGGATCAATATTAATACAATATGAAACTAAATAACCCATTCTTATAATCACACAGTAGTGTAGATTTGTACTTAAAGTGCATGTTATTATATACGAACTTATAAACACAATTGCGTTATTCTGGGTTTTTACTTCCAACTGCACAGTTGGAAGTAAATTTAAGCGCGTAGGCTTACCCCCATACACACTTGTTTTCTTAGTGTGCAAAGCTGATAAATTTCCTATAGACACTGCTGCAACCTGCATGGTTGAAACTCAGAGTAGTGCAAGGGGAGAGAAAAGATGATATTCATAATGCCTCATGATAATGATGGTGAAGAATAAAAAATGTACTCTGTAGTGAACCGAATAATTTAAAGCAGCGTAGTGAAGAATTTGAACTGAATGAAAAATGAGAGAAAGCAAAAATAAATATACAGCGCGAACACGAATATTACGTACACATATGGCGTGTTATTGTAGTAAAAAGGGTAATACCTTGTTAATTTTTTTGTACTTTATTCATCTATTCCACATCCTCCTCTGGCGTGCAATTTTAGTTTCTGTTATGCTGACCTGCTTTCTCTCTAAACATTCATTAGCAGTGCTTTTACACACCCTCTTCTTCCGTTTCATGTACGCCTTGAATATTTCATGACTCTTTGGAAATAATGGTAAAAAAATACGTTTGATGAATACAAATTATAAAAGAAATGGGAACATTTTCATTGAAGCAAAGATGTGGAAAACAAACTGCAGAAAAGTTTTAAAGTGTGGGTGTTACAACGCGAATTTATAGGCAAGAACGTTTGACTTTGAACCAGCTCTGTAAATATTTATTACTGACAATTAGGAGTGACCACTGGGCATCCTATGCATTACATGCAACTTATTGGAAGTGCTTACAACGCAAAGAGAAAAATGGGGGTGAATTGGTTTTTGGAAAACGTTCAAGTTTTGTTAGCATAGTCGTAGGTATACCTATATAGGTATATTTATTAGTTGCAACTTGTAAATTTTTCTGAGAAGTTTTTGGAATAATGTATTTTGTCTGCCGATAAGCTAAAGAAAGTGCCTACATGCGTTGGCGTAATCTATCAAGAGTCTAGTCAAAATCAACAGATAAGCCTTGCAAAAAACGGGGAAAGCACGAAAGTTTCTGGAGCAATCGGATGTTGCATGTTAGCTTGTAATAAAACTCTTACAAAAACGAATAAATTGACTATTGCAGAGGTATTGGTGGCACGAGAACTACACGTTATGATGTTATCATCTCTCTATCCTTTGGGAAAATGGGAATTAGCAGCGGCACACACCACAGCATTCGGCAAAGCTGGGTAATTCTAATAATGATCATCTTGTAAAAATGTGAAGCCCCCATGCACGTTATGTAAGGGAAAACGCAAAGTTTTTCGGGGCATTAAGAGTATTACGACTGCGACAACAACACGAGCATATCATAAGTCTGTCTGTGCAGGCATTAAATGCGCCATTGGCGACTGATAATGGTGATGGCAAATTCGTCCTCCCCCGTTCTTGTCGTTGTCACAGCAATATAATAACATAAAAGTAATGAAATGAATCAGAGAAGAGAATACATTTCGCGGGGGAAGAGACTACAAAGGAAACCAACAAAAGCCAGGCTATGTATGTATTGTTCTTTGGTTGATTGTGATTTATTTTATTTTATTGAGTGTCCGTATAAGGCTTGTGAATCGTATTGTTTGCAGCGAAAAGGCATCTTGACACTGCTGCATAGAGAGATGTAAATTGTTCATACGACTCAACCAGTAAAAGAGAGAACTGGAAAAAGGACAAAGACATTTTACGAGAGTTCCATAAACATTAAATCTGGCTTGTGGGGCCCCAAATTTTTACTGTTACGTGGAAATTGTGATTAAAAGAGAGTTGAAAGGATTGGACGTGGGATTTTAATCTTTGTTGAATGACTTGATTTGCCATAGTGGTTTTTAAATGCTTTTACCAAGTCGTTTGGATTTTAGATATAAAAACTAGATTTTAAACTGGTCAATAAAAGAGATCCTAATCAAAATAAAATAGCGTGATTGGGCTTGTAGTTTTCGTTTAAGGCAATTGTTTGTCGTTATTTTTGAGTATTCAGTGGGTTTACAACAAGTAATTTTGTAGAAGCTATTTTACGCAAGTGAATGAGTATACTTTAGTTTGATTTGATTTGATTGTTTTTCTGTCTGTCAGAAAGCACGTTCTTGGTCACACGTGTGACAATCCTTTTACCACACTTACTGCCCACGTTCAAATAGGCCAAAAGGAAAGCTAGCTTGGTGATTCATGATTGGGAATGGTGATTGGTCATCCCTTAATGGAAGGGGCAAAGTAAGATTTATCAAAGTATTGTATACAATAACTTTCACTTTTTTAATTGATAATTGTGTATCAAACTGTTACTACGTATACTAGTTTTAGCAACAACACATATTATGTATGAAAATAGTAATAGTGCTTAAACTCCATTGAGGAAATGGTAAATGGGACGTTGGTTTCCAATTTTGGATTTGATGATAATCGCACACATGGAATGATAACCCGCGAGCAACCACTATATACCGCGACTGCTTTTCTGAATCGAACAGCTCAATGCGGCATGCAAATTCTTAATCTGGTCCAATGGGAATGAGCAAAATGAATAGTCAGTTTTACTTTCTATGTGCTTTGGGATATTCGGTCTTGACTCTTGACGGGAAGGAGACGACTATTGTAACGTAAAATTCCAGCACACTACTACACTAGCAAAGCTTAAAGGATTTGGGAATGTTCATTTATGTAGAGTGAAGCGTCTAGCCCATTAAACGCATTTTCTTCCGTTTGTGAATTCCAAAATGGGTAACCAGCCGTATCAATTTTGATTGACGTTTCATTTTTCCGTAAAACTTCTGTCTACATTGAACAACTCCTTCTAGCTTCTAACTAAAGAGTAAGGGTTTTGACATTTGACTCATCTGCGAATTTCCTGAATTCATGCCTCAGCTCACTGGAAAAATGTATTATTTATGCTTGGATGTAAATGGGTACCTAAGCAAATTCCTTGCACTTATTGTTTCCTTTTTTCTGTGACAATGCCAAAATCTCACGTTGACGATCACGGTGACAGCTGTAGTGTTAAGGGATCACCAATACCATCATCACCATCCAAAAATATACTAGTTTATATCACACTAAACTTATAGAATATTGAACTTCTCAGGAAATTTCAGCAACATTTTCAAAGAATGCAGAAGAATAACAGTTTTTTGACATGTGTGCAGACATAGAGATTTATTATGTAAGTTGCTAGTAAAATTCTAAAGAGCTGATGATGATGATGCTAGGCTACGTATTACTTTACCATTCACCATCCATTTTGTTTCACGTTCCCCCAAAGTTACCAAACTCTTGTATTTATCTGAGAGCAAACCCAAAAAATGTACGAATGCGTTTGGCACTGCACTATGTGTCATAGTCATCATCAGCATTCACTCCACATCTCCAAGTTTCCTATTCCAGTTTTATTGGCTGCAAAAAGGAATAAAAGTAAATCCTGTTAAAAATTTCTTCGAGCCTCAATACCAGAATAAAATGTAGGAGCATTCTCCGTACATGAGCGCATTGATTTTTGGACTGTAAGGAAACCAGTAAAAATTCTCAATTTTCAATATGTAGTTTTTTTAGTTCAGCAGTTCAGTTAAGTGCAACCCGTTTTTGTGCGACTGGAAATAAACCGGGTGAGACTCAGATATGTCGATAGGTCACATATCCAATTCCTCAGCATGCACGCACGAGCTGTAGCAATATATTGCGGTTTTTGTTTGGGTATTAGTGACCATGTGGTGTTATCAGTACTTGTTCACTTACATCATCTTCCAATGATATTGATCTCTCCATGTCTCATTGGAATGATGTACATGAATGCACAATAGATTCTCCACTGCCTGCAAACGACGAATCACCAAGATCACACATTTTCAGGTCACGAGTCACGAAATGTTATGTGGTAAGTGGTAACATAATACTTCCCGGAAAACTGGAAAGAAACGATGAGGAAGTACAAAAAGTGCGATACGGAGATTTTCTCGCCCCAATGATCACGATCGTGCTATTGCCCATTGGAAATGCGGTTGTAGATGGCATTTACATTTTATCATGTTGTTCCATAGGTTTGCGCAATATTTTAACGTTATTTTACATGGCAGAAGAAGCCGCTTGTCCTTCCAGGAACATGTTGACAAAAGTTAACTATTTTTGTGCTGATTGTCATACGATAATGATACGGGTAAAGTAAAACTGCCTCAGCACAGGAAATCGTAGGCAATATGTAAAATGTAAATTGTGTCTTGAATATTTATCTTAAGACATGTATGAAATGCAATAATAGGAATATTAATAGTGTCCATACAAGCAACAAATCACGTTATTCTGGAGAGAATTCTAAAATCAATGTAATATGAGACACTTGTCTAAAACCCGCAATACAACGATAACCCTAGACACGTGGTATTATTTTACGTTATTTTTACCTACGATAAATATATGGTAACATAAACTCGGAGCAAAATTTTGCACATGAAATTTTTTATTCAACGGAAAAAGCAGCTTTATTTGCGGGAGAACTTCCAGGTTTATTGTATGCGCGAAAATTGCGAAAATAGAATCTTCCTGTGTTATGTTGAAATAAGAAAGAAGAGCTGGGCTTTAAGCATTCATAGTGTATTTCTATACCTATTTCATTTTCTGTTCTAGGTTCAAGTTTAATAGCAGTTTTAATTGATAAAGATGCAGGCGCAGTCAAAGTGTGCATTCACTGGAATTTTAAAAAAATACAGATTTAAATGGAAAGGGAAATAATTTGGACATTATTAAATGTATTTTGGATTATATGTTATATTGCTTATGTAAGTGCTAAAGTATTCCTACTTCAACTTGATTCAACTGCACTTTAAGTGTAGCTTGCTTCAAACTTAATACTCAATAGTCAATGTTCATGTAAAACATTACTATGCTTTTCGGCACACTTCCTTCAGTTCCTTCTGGATTTTGGGATGCATCACTAGTGATGGATATTGGTACGTTGAATTGGGAATTGTGTGCTTTTGTAGCTTCAAGGCTAATTGGATCTAGGATTGCACCTCGGACGACAAATATAAATAAATACATGTAGGATTTTCCAATAAACCAAGCTTGCACATTATGTTTGCAATAATAGAAGACTATAATGAAGGCATTTAAGAAAAAATATATTATGTAACAAACAACAAATGAGTAAATACAATAAAAATGGTTACGAGTCTTCAAAAACACAAAATACATTTAGAAAACACATTTCTAAAGTCTGTTTAGGATTAATCATAAGGTCCACATAAGAAAACTACAAATTCCTTTGCTTGGAATTTTCTAGTATCTCGAAGCTATGAACAATGTACCTAGTTTGTAGGTACATAAAAAGGAAAATGCAAAAGCATATGTATAGATAAATAAATAAGAAATAATTGTAATTAAAATATTGCTAAAGTATATTATAGAGTACACGAATATAGAAGTTTTACACATGAAATTCTTCTTCTGCTGTGACACTGGATTAACTTTTCACGTCATGTAAACAGATCAGTATCAAGAAAAGCAACATGCATTACGTGAAAGCCTACATAGGTAATACGCGTTACGAAATGGCTTGCAATAGAAGCACAAAAGAGAAAGTAAGCTCCAAAGAGCACTCCTTTTGTCTCACGTTGTGTTACTGTCATTGTCATTGAAGTTGACGGACACTTAACATAGAACAGGCAGACAGCAACAGGTTTAATCAGGCGTGGATGAAAATCTCGGGCTAATAACGATACTGTAACTTAATTGAGCACTCAGTAGATTTGTTCATTAAAGCAATGCAAGCATATGCCAGTTGAGTTGCTTTCATTGCATCTTACAACCAAAACTGTGGTATTTCCACTGGTAAGTTTACAGTCAGCCATGAAAAATCTCTTTTTCATTCTCTGCGCCATAGTACCATTACCATTCAACGTTCACATACCACTGTATTGTTATTACAAAGTAGGGAGCTGAGCTAGACCTCACAGTACTATTATAGTCTGCTTACTACAAATTATGACGATATGATGTGACATTTTTCACGGGCTGGCTGCATGGCAACCCCCACCTCTTGTGTCCTTTTGCTGCTCTGCAAAATCTTTCTTCAACAGACTGGAAAGAACAACCAACCGTGCATATTTCGTTGATGGTGCAGTGTGGGTTGGTGAGGTGCTGGCAAGAAGAGAGATTTACGGGGTACAATGAGAAGAAACGGTGGAGCGATGAGAGAAGGACATCAAGGCCATAATTTCCTCTCTGTCTTTTTTAATGACGCTAGTGATGATGATAATAAGCAGTGTGTTGACGAGCTTGTTCTATCCGCTTTTTTTCTCTGTCAGAGACTTGTTGTGTTATAGCCTGTAGCTTGATGGCTAGATTGGGATTATAGACTTTTCCTTGTTATTATTACAGGGTGTATTAGGCACGCATGGCTTATATTATTCTAGTGATGAGGATGAATTCTACAAAATCGGATTTTTTTTGCGATTTTCTATTACCTGAGCCGAAAAAGGACACCTATATAATAATAGAGAATATTGTTCCTGGTCATAGACTTACAGTTAGGCAAAAGTAATAAAATTCACGTGTGTAATGATGATATGAGGGGATGATCAAAGAAGTTATTTTCGAAACACTAAGTTTTCGTAGATAGCACTGAACCAGATAAGAATTACATTACATATCCATATTATTATTATGGAGGTTGTACGAACAGGAACGATGTAAAACTTAAATGGAAGTCGGGCCTATAGTGGGAAACCGACATTTCCATCTTTTTTGGTGGCAAGCCATAAAAGATAAGGTTTTGTATGATCATACGACATTTACAAGGAGTTGGCTTTGATCATCACGCTGGAATCAGCTTGAGCCTGGTATGGTATGGGATGACAGAAGAAGAAGGTTTTAATGCGGTGCTAAAATATTCATAAGACAATAAGTTAGAGGAGAAGTAAAAAAAAGAAAAAGGAAAAAAAGTTTTTTTCTACCTCTTGTACCAGAAAGTCGAGAAGTAGACTAAAACCTATAATGGTGATGATGATGCTAAAAAGGTGTATGTTATAAATACTTTGTTATATGGATCTGAACCTGAAGACAAAAACATATACATTGAACTATGTCTTGGAATTTAGTAGAGTGAGCGCATTATTACTAGAAATTTGCTTACTTTCGTATGCATCGGAAAGTTCTACCCTGCACATGCAATTTAATAAGATCTAAAAGTGAGACCAGAGTCTAGAGTCTTGTAGTTTTTTCGTATGCGACTAACCCAAAACCTTTGCTCTCTTGCAAAAAACGCAAATGACGAACCCGGACCCAGACCCAAAAGAATAGAATGATAGATGGAACAAGATAATGGATTTCATTTCGTTTGCTCCTACCATCCTGTCGCAGCCTGCCTGGTCGCTCGTTGATGAAGACAATAGTAAAATCTTAGAAAGCCTTAAGTGTTACTTTAACTTGGTATGTAAAGAAGTTTATTCGCCACTTTAAATCCCGTGTAACATGATTATTAAGACAAAGTTTATGCTAAAAAGGCAACAAAGGATCAAGCATATTGCTTTTTTGCCACCATGGCAATCATCATGGATCATGGTCGCCTTTGTTCTTTCTTCTCCAAGAAGGAAAAGTACTTCTCGTAAGAAACGCTTGCCTTTGATGCTCATGTGCTTCGGTGTTATTATTATTGTGTTATCTACATGTATGCACGCCAATGTCTGCATAATAAAAAAATGTTAAACAGCAAACAGATTTTCTTCTTTTCCTTTGTGTGCTGTTCTACTTTACACACTTTCTTGTTATTGAGTCCGTGTTGCTTGCAACTTGGGTTTTCTTTGAGGATTAATAATGCATGTTATCATAAAGTACAGGAGCAGTAGCACGCATCACCCTGTGGATACCTTGAAAGTTGCCGTTCTTAACAATAATGAAACGATATTCTTAGTGTACTTTTACGTGGTATTAAACTTGCCTAGATTGAATGAAGCTGGAAATTGCATTTTCTATTTGGTACCTTTTTTTACCCTCCACACACACACAATCCAAAAAGTAGCTCTTGGACTCTCTCGGCATCTGACTTTGTTAAGATAGCTGAGCAGTTGAGAACTGAGATTAGCCAAAAAACGTCGTTTTCTTTCTCTGTCGCTGTGAGCCAACAGCAATCACATTAAGGAGCATGATGGAATGGAATATTATGTTGAGCTTTGACTGCATGTGATTCAAGTTGAATTGAAGAAAAGTAGGGAGCTCCGACAACGAAAACTGGGTGGACTATTTGGTTAGACGGAGAGAACACAACTATATTATTACTTAGACATGCCCCATGTCACTCTTGTCTCTGTTAATCATATATTTTATTTCTACTCTGACTTGGGCTTGGTCTCAAGGAGAAAAGAATCTGTGATAAAATGAACGTTATTATTATGATGATGACTGAATGGATGGATAACTGCGGTAGGCTAGGACACAGAGCTATTGAAGAATAGAAGAGCTTTGGCAATTTTACCTTTGCTTTGGCAGGACGACGTAGTAGTACGGGCTCTATTATTTGTACAACTCTGTAGTTTTGTGGTAGTACTATGATTATCGTTAGGCATGAATAGTTTGTCAATGTGTAAGTGGACAGATTACAAAAGCAGGATCAAGTCTGTTTTTTACTTGCTTGACTTTCTTTGTGCGCCAAATATCATGGAAAATTAATAAGACTGTGAGTGACCTGCTCTCCTGCTGGTTCATGTACTGATATTTTTGCTCTGATGTGGTCAAACTTACTGCGCGTTTTAGTCCTTTGCATGCTCGGATGGAAAATCGTCAAAGCTAGTTAAATAAAAGGATGATTAGTCGATTGAAGTCACTCTCTGTAGAGAGCTTTGATAGTTCATCCCTGGACCGTAAAAACCCATTTTTTACGAACTCCTTATTCCCAATACAAATGGGTCAACCAGTTGAATAAAATATTTTACATGTTCAAATTAATCCTTTCTTTTTTCCAACCGAAACGAAAATTAAGTCACGTTTTTTCTCGGCTAAATCAAACTCGTGACACTGCTACATAATGTTCGAGTCTAATGTAATACTGAAGCCGCTGGCAGGGAAAGTCAGAAAACTTCGTAAGCCCTCGAACATTCACTTTCCATGTTGCTTTCTATTTAATACGCAATATAACTCCTGCAGCTTCTCTACTTAAAGAAATTTGGCATTGCTTGAGTGAGCACCACTGACTACTGATTTCATTTCCACAAGCAGACTCTGGTCCTAGGACACAAAGCCTAATGTTTTAGTCACAGATATATTGTCAATAAAAGACAATACTTTTACCCTTTCCACAGTTGTTGGCATTATCGAATAAATGCCTTTATTGTACTGCATTTTGGGCATCGTTTTTATGCTTTCTAATACAACAAGTTTAATTAAACTAGATGCTACATTATCATTAGATTATTATATTGCCCTGTCCATGACAATTCTCTAAAGAAACTTAAACTAGCAACACAATTTCTACAAAAGGTTGCATGTTCAGACATTATTTACATCCAGATTGGGAAGTACAGTTCATTCTTCATTTCTCAATATTAAAATATTCAAGCTATACCAATAATGCATCAGTGAAGATAGATAGCTGTAGGTAGAATAATTTGGCTAAACTGTAGATTCAATATGAAAGCAAAAATGGAACTAATAAGATTGTCGCTTAAAGTCAAAAGTAGAGTGTAGGTCCATTATGGCTAAAAGTACAAATTCTTTTATGAGACAACGTCCGTACACCGCAGCAGACGCGTAACCATACGATCTCTCGATTCGACTAAACTTGGGCATCTTTTTTATTCTTCAATCATTTTCACTCCACAGTCAGATTTTCAGTGCACGATAATATATAAAGCCACAACAAGAAAACAGTCGTAATGAAAAAACGATGACATGCCATGCAGACTGTAAGAGAAAAGTCAAAGCCACTCAAACCCACTATGTAGCACCACAGTTACCGCTACCACCCTTGCTTTCTTCGTACTCTTCTTGCCTACTTGACTGTTGTACAGCGTGCTCTGATTACCACCGCTATACAACCACCTCTCTAAATCCAACGCCAAGCCACTTTTTATCTGCCAGGAGTCCTTTCTCCCTCCCCACTTTTCATTCTTTCTTCTTCTTTTTCGTCTGAAAAACAAGTGCAAAACAAAAAAAGAGGAAATTCACAACAATGCCAGACAATACAATTCACTTACACATTTTCTCTTGTGTTCTTATGTGATGTGTGGTGAAATTTGGAGCATCCAACTATTTTCTGTCGTTTTTTTTGCTTTCGCTCACTTCTCTAGAAAAGCGAGAAGAATGCTTTACTTTCATTCTTGACAAAAACTAGATATCCGTGCATAGGGTTGGAAAAACTATAAAAAAGCACTATAAATTCGCTCTTGCCGTTTTCCTTTTTTACGTTTTACTTTTCTCTTCACATCCATCTACTACTTACTTTCAAAGGAAATGAAAAGGCATGGTTATTTTATTTTTATTATTATTATTGTAAAAAAAGAAAACTCTTGAGTAAAATAGGAAAGAGTCCTACTTAGCTTGCTTCGGAGGAGGAAACCAAGAGAACGGGACAGGGAAACCGCTTGCTTTTTCCTTACTTTTGTTCGCCGACTATGATGCTGTGCACATAAAGATAAAAGTGGGAGATCTTACTTTTCTTCTATGTATAAAAGAAGGCGAAGAAAAAAGAATTAGTGGCAGCAGTAGCAGAGAGAGCGGTGTTTGTGTGTCTATGAAAATAAATATGTAGGAAGGCCAAGGCATGTATGTATTATTGTAAGAACGAGTAACACAACAAGCAGGAAGAGAAAAAATTGGGTTTTCTCTGTCGACCATTTAGACTTGGTTTTAGAGACCTGGTCTCTGGCATTTTCCCTTATTCCCTTTATTATGTCATCTCTGTAAAGAGGAAAAAGAAAAACGGATGAAGAAAAAGCTGGTGCTGGTGGTTGGGTATTTGAACAGGCTGAAAGAGAAAGAGCTTCGTGGATGGAGCAAAGTCACGACGCACAAGAGCCAACGAACACTTTGCCTCCATTCTAGTGGCACTCAGTTCTTTGCTCTAAAAAGCTGCTGTTGTTGTTGACAATAATGAACCCACACGCCTATTATATGGATAAGAGTAATGGTAACTCGGTACGCAGAATTGGTATAGAAAAGCCGCATTGTCAACTGCCAGGCAGACTAAAAGCTATTTAGAAAGAGAAAAGGGATGTGTCTGCTTCCTTTTCACTCTTTTCAGCAATGAGATTGGTGGGTATATGTGTCTACTGAAGTAGCGAAATGGGTAAATGGTGCGTTATTGATGATGAAGGTGCGCTATGCCAATTCTTTTATGAGCTTCATGAAATGAAGAATGGCAGATGAGACGTGGAGGGAGAGCTAGACAAACAAGCCAACTAAATATATTATATAGTAAGTCGGATTCTATATCGTTTGTCGATTGGCAGAGTATGGAAAAAAGTGGAATAATGCAAAATAGATACCTATGTAAGTTAATATGAAATATTCAGGTATGCTTTAGTGCTGAAAGTTGCTGTTGCAACTTTGACTGAACTAGAAAAAAAACTTTATTTTGCCTATTTGCCATCGCATTCCTACATTATATTTAGCCCTGACTGTGGTCACAATAACATGCATACCTTTCATCCAAAGCTTTGATGAATACCAATGAACCGAAAGAGAATGTTTAAAGTAGAAGTTACTTGAGTCCATGTTCTATACATTTGCTAGCCATTCCAGAAAACTGGTAATACAATAGACATGAAACGGCGCTACTACTACTACTGCTGTTGCATGACTGATGGTGAGTAAGTGAACAGGATGGTTTTTGTAGGTTACACGTTCCTCCAGCAACATGCTTTTTTATTAGTTGAGTGTTTAGCAATGCTTCTACTTCTGGTTGCCATCAACCGGTCTTTTTCCCCTTTGGCAATGCATGAAAAGTAGGTAAAAATGCACAATAATATGTGAAGTGAATTGAATGTAAGATCGACGATTGGATCTACTCCAGGTTGCCTTTTTCTTGCTATTGTCTTTCCAATAAATATATTATTTATTGTAGTAATATTTGTAGTATTTTAGTGATGGAGAGATATCTGGTTATCTGCTGTATCAAGTCATGCTAGTCATGCACAGCGTCAAAAGAGAGAAGAGACATTGGAATAAGTAGAAAAGGAAAGATAAAAACATGTTCATACATTCATACATGATCGTACCCAGACGCAGATCAATAGTTAATCCGTAAATCATAGGTTGATTGTAGGAGTAAAGCTAGAAAGAAGTAGATAAAACTCAGATAGAAGAATAACGCAATAATCAAAAGTATATGTATGTATGTTGTTGTTCAAAGTTCTAGGCAAAGGACAAACAGATAACATTCGTGCATACTTGTCCGGCTGTGGCCATTAAACGTCTTGTTTCCAACAACATTTTAATAGCTAATTTTCGAAAACTAATCGAATTTTCAAGTGCATTTTTATTCCTGCAGTTACTCCACGTTTGGATTTATCGTATGGACTGGAAAGACAAAAATCCGTCAAGCATACGATCAATTGCTACTTTGAATACTTTATTCCATTTATTTATTAAACAGATAAAGCATGAAGCTACTTATTGGTTTTGTCATTTTGCTTTTTTTATCTGTAACACAACGCAAGACAAAAACTAGTAATCTTGAGCAGGCTTAAAAACTATAGTAGGTATGTACTTTTAAAACTTTTGTAGGGTAACTTCAAGCTATTTTTCTTATTACTACTATAGCTATGGTTTGAACAGGTTTATCGATTGTACGTATGATATATGATGCTGTCGCCAAATTTGCTTGGACAAATTCATGACAACTTTTATTATGGAAAATGTACATTCATTCATTTCTATAAAAATCTTTTCAAATGCTTCTAAATTGCAACTTTGCTTTGCATCTCACTACAAACAATTGAATTATCTTTTTTCATCACAAGAATAATTATGCTACAAACTTAAGCAGCTTAAGTATAGCTCACACACGCAAGCCAAAACACTTGCACGCAGCTTTATACATAAGCACAATAACCATGGAATTTCAGACAACGATGGTTGCTGGCAGTCAGGTAAAGGAAAAGATATTTAGTATCCAACGAACTCAAGTTTTTCAGTTTTGCAACATACATTATGCTTATTATTATGATTGTTGCAAAAAAACTAGACTGCCTGCAACCAGAAAAAATAATGCTACTTCGCGTTTAAAATGAATACTCAAAACTTGTGGGTCCGGTCGGTTAGCATTAATCATTATTCAATTTATATGCCTTGTTGCATGGGCCAGAGAGCTGGCTACGAGGCTTCGTGGGAGCCAAACCATAATATCAATTTAAACAACTAACTGGTATATTGTGTACTGCACTGAGGTTTTTTTCATGAATAAATTTGCTAGTTATTGCCACTTATACCACCATACGATCCTACCATGACCCTCCTCCTTAACAAAAACGAAAAATATGAAATAATATGTTGAGTTTGTGACTTCTTTATTGTTTGGTGAAGTAGCCATGAAACTATGAGGTTTTCAAATGGTTCTTGTTTCCAGCCTGCATAATATTCTAATGGTGAGTACTATGCGATTTTTCAACAATAAAGAACTTGGTAAATGTTGTAGTCATAGTCGTAGCATGGCAATCACAGTGGCGTCTATGCTGTGAATCAGTTACATTCTGCCGTGGTTATTACATGCTCGTCCTAAACATCAATCTGCTTACGCTTCAAATCCAATTTCTTCTTTGGAAAATTGTATTATAAAATAAAATAATCATATTTTAGTCGCACAATATTTTTCCAATCTACTATCTAATCTGCTTCTACACTTTGTATATAGACCTCTTTATCGCATTATTTACCGTGAATACAAAAAATGATCTAAAAAGCATGTTGGTCCTGTGGGGTAGCCCCGATCTCATTTTTTACATTTTTCCAAAACTCGGCAAAGAAAGAAAGACGAGAGAAAAAACTTTAAAGAAGTCTTCAGAAACTACAAAATTCAAGTCCAACAAACAAAAGCATAAGAAATGAAGTTTTTTCTCAGCTCTAGCAAATCTGTTGTGCACACAAAATCCTGTCGCTTTCAGCTTTTTCAAGTTACCAAGACCTACCTAAAAACCCAAAACCAAACTCAACGCTCTCTCTTTCTGCGCGTTTTTGGCCACGCTGACAACAAGCTTGGATTCTTAGCAGTTGTGGATTATTGGAGAGGCATATTATAGGAAAACCCGGAGCAAATTCAACATAGTTTACGGTACAGTATGCCTGTTTTTGGCATGCCTAGCAGGACCTCACTCTGGTCCTGGACATTGGTTCTACTTGGTCTTTGCTTTAAATTGGATGCATGTGATGCTGCTCCACTGAAGTAGGCGAAAATATATAAAGTGAAACGAGAATCAGATAAAAAACAGTCTGAGAATCATCCTCACTCGCTCGCACTGACCATGCATGCCAGTTAACATTGTACTTAGACATACTTCTTACTATCCGCACACTAAGTTTGTAGTAGCACACAGGCACAGGATAAAGAGCCATCATCCACCACTTGGATGGAGCTCCTTCTGACTGGGCTTCTACTTTTCTCACACTGCCAAACTTAGACTTGTGCCTATACAACCTTTTTTGCACAACCAACTCTCCTGCCAAAGAGGGCCAAAATGCATGGATATTACTACTACAATAACAGACTGTTGGCTAGATTTCCTATTATTATGCAGCATTACTACTAGTAGCATAAAAAGCTTCCCAGTTTTCGCCAGCATTTCCCATACCACATTCTCCACACTCACAAAACTCCCCACACAGTTGCTATAAAACTGCGAGCCTGGAACCATCGCATTTTTAGTTGGATAGCAGAAACCAACTTGGCCAAAGCTACTACACACAAGAAGGCGAACCAATTCTGGGTCTCTCTCTCTACTTCAAACTTCAAATCAACGGTAAACTGAGTCGCATATCATTACACAAAGCCTACTAACTATTTATTCTACAAACAAAAACATCTCACATTATCATCTTCCTTTTTTCTTCCTCATATTTCTCATCCTAAAATTCCATTCATTAACAAAATCCTTCGCATTACTATTATCATCCTGTTACAAAGAGCATTCATTCTTCTTTTCTACCTACTAACTTTCCAAGCCAAAAAGATTCATTTCCACAGAAAACATAGCTCTTGTATACTTTCCTGTCTCCCCGCGTGTGCATCTCCGTCACACGAAAAAAACCTAAATAATAAAAACGCATAGAGCGCGCGACGTAGTTTCACCGTTCCTTTATAATAGAAAGAAAGAAAAAACCCGATTTATAAAAAAGCAGATTCTCTACCACGAGCTTATTCTCTGTTCTTTTGGTGGGTCGACAAGAGACTCATTCTGATTTTGACTTTCCACTTTCCAGAAAAGAATAACTATATAGCCTGCTGCTCTTCTGATAATAAGGTTGCTGTTTTGGATGCACGGACCAGACACCCAACTCGTCAGCAGAGCACCAACAACAACAACAAAAGATCCGCACTCACTCACCACCTTGCATTTAGATTTTGCTCCTGGTGCTGTTTGTCGTCGGAGGTGCTAAAAAACTTTCGTTTTGGTGTGTGTGTTTGTGTGCGCTCTGTTGGTGCTACTTTAGTATCTAGTCTGCTTAGGAATTATTATTTTTTCGCACTTTTTGTTTATTTATCATTTTTTGCCATCTTTTTGCCTTCAAAAGTAATAATATTATTATTATAATACGCTACAAACTGGTACTGAACCTTTCTCAAAGATTTCAATAATATCAGTTGTGTGTGAATGCGTATCATCATCATCATCATCATCATATTCTGACTGACTGCTGATCTTCCGCTACTTGTACTGCTGATGCTCTGTTTTGTATTCTTTTTTCTCATCTGATCGTCATTCTCTACAGAACTCTGCTGTCTTGTGACGACTTTGAGGAGAGGAGATTGTTTTTTGATGGTGCATTGTTCTCCTCCTCCGCTCCTGTCAGAGTCACCTCCGACTTTTTAATAGAACGAGAACGGTCATTGTTTCGTGTCACCGATGACACAGCAGGAGGATTCCCAGATAAAAGGGCAAGAACAAGTTAAAGTAAAACAAGTATAGAATTAGGTAATCAGTTGTTAGGAATAGTTTGTCTTTGGGAAAAGGGTTTTTAAGTTTCTGAGGCGATGGTTTCTAAGTCATAGGTTGCCTTGTACCAAAGTTCCAAACTGGATAGTTTTTGATAAGAATACAGATCTCTCTGGTTAATAAACTGTTGGGATGAAGGACATGATAGTGATGTAAGTAGAACTGTTTGATTTCTAAAAGAAAAATTGGAAATCCCAAGCAACCACGTCTTGCGCAGTAAAGATATGAAATTGCAGCGCACAATATCAGCTGGTCTTTTAACAAATCTTTCATCATTTTTGTGAACTTGTGGAGTTAAGACACACGCTTAAATGCTCTTATGAAACAGTGCAAATTTTAATGAGGACTAGAGTACAAGTGTGCTTAAATAGGTAGTGAAAAGCGCACAGAAAAATAAAGCAATAATAACGCTTTCAGGTAGTAAAATAGCAAAACTACTAGCACAAGTGATTGTTAGCGTTGATGTTTCCTGGCTGGAGAACTTGGCGCCATCACCTAGAACACTATGGACACTGGACACCAGTCCCTTGAACGTAAGATTGACTTATCTGTTTTTATTATAAAAAATAGAGCACAAGTTTAAAGGCCGCAAAAGAAAGGGATCATTTGTCAAGGTCGGTTTTGCTCGGGCATTGTACTTATTGATTGGTAGCTTAAGTGTAATCGGCTCGACTCGGCTGAGTGGTTTACTAATTGTCAGAATTGTCATTTTTATCTATCACAATGTCAAGCCAATATTACCATGGCAAACTTTATTTAAATAACCCAGTTGATGGCCTTCACTTTAGTTGCATATCATCAGTTAATCAAATTATTGACTTGACATGACAACCCCGAACAAGGCTAGACTCTTGATTTTTCTTTTCAGAGCAAACAGATAATTACAAAAATCCTTTCCGCGGCATGCATCGATTCATTGATTCATTAATAACATCAATGTTCAATAACATTCAATTGAATGCAGTGTGCTCAACACACATTGTCCGTTCATTGGAAACTGGAAGTGATGCCCTTGCTAGTTCCAGTTTAGAATAATTTTAAGATCATAATGTACATGTGCATGAACATAAGGAAGAAGCGTTATACATTAATGTTGTACATAATACATACTAATTCCCAGGAAGAAAACGATCAGACTATTAAGTATTTATTGAGGCACATCTTCATACTTTGATCATGTTTTTGCGATATGAATGGCAGCTTGTTTCGTTCTCCTAGTAAATGACATGTAACATAAATATGAACGTTAGCAAGAAATATGGCTTACAGAGTGGATTATGCAAATAGTTATTGTTGGCTGTGTAGGAAGTAATTACTTCATAAGCAACTTCTGGAAGTATAGGGTCATCGGCCACCTGAACCAAAAGTAAGATTATTATGGTAGTGATATTGGCCGTTGTTGTTTGCATCATGTTGTATGCTGTAGTCATGTTTGGAGAATGTTGTAACAGTTGAAACCGGCTGGTCGTTATTTTAGCTTACCTATCCTATCCATTTCCGTAACGTACGTGTCATAGTAATCCTTACATTCCTTATCTGTTGTGCTATGACGTGATTGTTATTGCTGTTCATTAGAATACAGACGCTGCTGTGCAGATTTTTAACTGACCACCATTCAGCAGAGTGTTTCATAGGTATTGTTGTTTATAAGGAAACATTTTAATGCTTGGGGAAACAAAAGAATCTCTCAATTTTATATTCTCACATTTACATTGTATACATAAATAAATTAAAATAATAAAACATGGATTGCATCAACTCTTCTGAATGAAGTTGTTTTGTTCCTGGACTACTGTATACAATAAGCTATCCAGTTTTGAGGTTTCTCACGCACGCGCATTGCCAACAAACAAATGTTGCAATATGTTATTTTACGTTTATGAGGATTTTAAATGGAATTAATGAAGCTGTTTTGTTGTTTATCATTCCAATTTGTAGTAAACCAGAGCTTATAGTTTCCCAAATACACCCACGCTATACCGCATACATCCGTCCTCCTGCGTTGAGTAGGTACCTATTCCAATGAACACAAGTGCGAAACGGCAATTAATTTAAAGTACGTGTGTATGAATTACCGCTACTTGTGTGTAGAACACTCGGCACATCTTCAATAAACGCACATGTTTAATTATTCGTGTACATAAATTATGTCATAGCCATAAATTTGGTATGTAAATCTGTTCAGCCAGACTGACAGTTGATTGAAGAATTTTGCACGTAAAAGCAATGAAATAGATATATAAGTTCTTATAGACAGTGTGTAATTGCTAACCTCCATATATCAATCATCTCGCGGCTTCAGCCGACAGTAAAGACGACGTGTACTCGTAAATTTGGGCACTAAAACATATTGTGGTGTTGTGACTGACTATGTGACATTAACACGTTCACTAAACCTCTCCTAAATTGCGATTAATTAACACTAAAACTTTGGTTATTTTAATGGCCTTGAAAGACGTGATGTGAATCATCTTTATTTCACTCAAGCAACGTATGACCTAAATAACCTTGCACATTCTATCAGCGCTCAATTTATTATAGGCGATGATTTTGTTGTTCCTTTTGTGAGGCAACACTGCAGGAAAGCGCAGATACTACACAAGTTTAGTATGCTACATGTTATGTTGCGCTTTCAATTTGCTGATGGTGGGGTAGTAACTATGCTAGTCTTTATTTATCTTTTCATGCGAGGATATGATATAGTAACATTGGCACAATGAGCAGGAAGTTGTAGAAAAGAAAGGGACGTCCCGCAGCAAATGAGAAAGGAACTAATTAAGACTGCTTTCTCTTACTTTTCAGCTGTTTGAATCTGTAATAAAAATACGCTCTTACCACAGGTCAGGGTCAGGCAGTTTTATGTTCTTTTAGCAAGTTAGGCTTAGAATACTAAATATACTGCTGATATTATGATTCTAAGTCAAGATTCTTCGTGACCAGCACAAAATTGAGGCATAATGCAGTAGGATATCACCAGTCTTGGGACGCGATTCTGAAAGTAATGCATTATTCAGTTGGAGTCTTAATTAGTATTAAAGATACCAAATAAATGGTATCTTTCATCACATATTGTTCAGTTGCAAGTTGCGAATCGCCCCGTACCTTAAGAGATATTATAGCATAACATAACGGCAAAAATGTTGCATTTTTACCAATGTCTTCTTTTCCATGAACACAAAATCTGTATATACCGTAAGAAACGCAAGGGATATCTGTCTAAAGCTTTGGCTTGCAACAGTAAGGCCTCAACACATTTTTATTATGCGTTGCTTAAAATCATGGATTAGATGGTCTGCTAGTTCTGGATTACACGAGGACGTGTTTTGGTAGAGATCTATTATTAGCAACAGTTGAACGAATTTGTAAAGAGAATGCCTACATAATGTTCATAAGTTGTAAATACAATTTCTTTGCATGAAAGCATATTTTAATAATATGCGAGGTTGCTGAAAAATGAGTGAAAAGTTGGTTAGAACTCCGTTTTGTTGAGATTCGCTACACCGTAAAACATTAGAATTATATACTGCCAAATCTACCGATCACTAATGTATTGTGTTTGATTTAAGATATGTTGCAAAATACTATGATAAAAATGTTACAATTTGAAATTTTTAAAGAACTTTTGAGAAGTAAATTTCTGTTAGCTTGTACATTGTAATTTCCAGCATGTTTGAATTCATTTCACATCATTTGTTTTGGCATTTTACGAGAATGACGACAGTCGAATGTATCGACTCTCACTCTAATAGTAAAGTAAATCTTAATGCAGAAAAATGTTAGTTTGGGGAACACGCGATGGCAATTACAGAATTGGACTACAACCTACTTATATTCACAAGTATCAAAAACAGTACATTATACGTCTTCTAGTCTTCTTGTTTTCTCCATTGAAAGTCCATATATGTCAATCTACATTATGCACTGGACGATGCTATTTATTAAGCATTATCTATATGTATATAATATTATTTGCGGGGGCGTCTTTGTCGGATTTTTTGTCCTCGTCGTTAGTCGTTATTGCACAATGTACCCTTCATCGTCGTTTGTCATCGTCATCATCAGCATAATTTTGTCATTTCCATTATGACCATCACTTGCTTAACTTGAATCACATGCCCACACATCAAGCGTCTCTTCGTTGTCCTTTTTTCCCGTCTTCCCGAACCAGCAGCGTACAAAGAACAAACTAACCAGCGAAGACAAGATTCTACTGCATTTTCATTCAACAATTTGCGTTGTTGTGCCACTTTATTAACAAGATTGTAATAATAGAATGGGTAACGCAACAACGACGACGCCATGTTATTAGAGTAATTTGCTTGTACTTGGGCCAGTTTTAACTATACCACACAACATGACTACAGAACAACTGTATTACATAATATTTGTCCATGTGCAGTGTGCATTTCTTTTTACTGTTTCTCTTACAGTTTACTACAATAAGATGTCTACTTTATATTAGTATGAGCAGTCGAGTTTAGCTTTGTACTCTGATAGAACGCATTATTCCCCCATGCAAACTAACAACCATGTATTAACCTTGTTTTCTTCTCTACATAACATTTTTTCTTCTTTATTCATAATCATTCATTATATTATCGCGACATAAGTGGGACATATCAAACCAATTTGGCAACAAAGCAATAAAAGTACAAATGCTAAAAAACATCAAACTGACTTGTCCATAGTTCCAAATTTTCTACCTACGAACCGACATCCTTATGTAATTGAGACCAGTCATGCAAATTTTTATAACAGGTGTTCTCTCCATTATATTCCTGCCATCACCAGTCAACCTGAAAGCAAAATGGATAAATTTACATGTACGATTTTTCAATGTTCAGGATAGACTGCGACAGAACTGGCTTGATCTGCTTCTTGCTCATTCTATAAGTTGTATTGATATTCTATTTTGTAAAAAAAACTCAAAGATCCTTAGTTATGATTCGTATTAATTTGACAAAGAATCAGTGAGATCATTGGATCACTGATTCACTAAACAGCGCAAATATTTGCTTCCAGAAATTGCAATAGACAGAGTGGTACAAGCCTACAGACGGAGCTCACATTGCCCCGGAAACCCTGCACAAGTAGAGAAGTACTTAGGTATGGCACAATGTAGGGATAGCAATGGCATAACGGCACATCTTCTAATAGTGTACTTGAAATGACTGACGACTGATCTCATTATTGTCCTTTGAACCTACTACATAACAATTTGATTAGAAGCCTGTCGAAGTAGATGTAATAATATGTAATGATGTTATGTACAATGATGACAACAGGCTAATTTGCCGTTTTTTCAATTTCCTTGCAGATGTTGATACTGAGGACAAATGAGAATGAAACTTGCACAATTTTTTAACGCTGGCATATTATAGTTGTTTTTCATCGAGTCTTTGTGTGATTCAACATTTTCTCCCACTGTGATGACAACAATAGGCTACTGGAGAAACAAAAGTTGAAAGAAAATTACTGTTGCCAGTTCCCTATCTTTTTCATCAGCAGTGCCGAGAGCAAGACAAGGCTCTCAGCAAAACTACCAATCAACCGACAACGCGAGTAGTAAAAAACCACGCTTATTGTCATTTTCGTGTTGGAGAAAGTTGAAGTTGCAAATGACATGAACATTGCCAGGAGCAGCATTGTCAACTCGTATTACAATTATTATTCAGGGAAAAAGAAGAGCGACAACTTCTTGGGCGACAAACGTGATAAAAAGTGAAAAACGAAGAAAAGAAAACTACTTTTCTTCTTCAAAGTAGGACAGAACCAACAATTCAAGAATCGTTTATTGGGTAGGTATATATGAACTCATAATATATGTACACTCAGCGCACATTCCAATCACGCACGAGAAAAAATTTCACGAAAAAATGTAGACTTCGCGCTCACGTTCACAACTCACACTGAGAGCTATATGAATAGAAAAGTAGATAATTTTATAAAGTAGATGAAACTGCTGTATAAGTTTAAAATGATGCTGTGAATGTAAAAGTTGGATAGATAAAGTGCAGAGAAAGTAGTTTAGTCGCCTGTAGAAGAAAGTACTATATTTGTGTTGATCACCAATAATCATCAATGTTCACCAATTGCCAGAAAGTTCAAAACCCGCCTCCGCAGCAACAGCAACCGCCCAACTGTTGCGGCAGTAATAGCAAGGGGCCCAGTAATAGCGGTGTTGGGGGTGTTGGTGGAACAGTAAAACAACCTGGGAGCAAGGAGGGGGAGATCATGGGGGGACTTGTGTCAACAACTACAACTGCCCCTACCCCATCACCTGCTGCGACTGCAGGCCCGCCGTCAACTCCAGGTCGTCGAGCGACCATTGCGGGAGGTCCTCCTAGTCATGACCAAAGACTGCATCAGCAAAAACTCCAAGAAATTTATCGCAGGAGTAAGCAAGAGTCTATCTTATCATCAAGCATGGCTGGTAGTTGTATTTCTACTAATACGTCAGTGATGAATTCAAGTACCTTACAAAATTGTGGTGGAAGCAGTAGAGGTAATTCTTCGGGAGTACTCACTGGTAGGAGTACAGGAGGAAACGCAACTACCGCTTTCACCGCCAATGCCTCAGTAGTCGATGCTGGAGCTTCACTACAAAGGGCCCCTTCGTTAGCAGCTCAGTCGCATCTAAAAAACGAGCCTGTGATCAAGAAGCAGGGACAACAAGAGACTGGAGGTGCGGTGGGTGGTATGGCTCGGGGTAACTCGAAAATCCCACAACCTTCTGCGACTGCAGCTCCTGCGACACAAAAAGCACAAAAAAAGACACCGCCAATTTCGATGGCAAACCGAGGAATGTCCAGCGACTTTTGTCGGCGACCAATTTATCCTAATTTTCCGTTTTCTCCATTTACCTCGCCTGGCACCTCACCCTACTTGGGGAGACGCCGTCAGCAGTTTAGGGAGAGTCAGAGGGTGAGTGTGGAACAAGTAGGGGATAACATTCAACTCAATCAGTACAAGTTAATGCACCCCATAGGCCAAGGAGCGTATGGCATAGTCAAGTTGGCGTACAATGAAGAAGATGACCAATATTATGTACGGACAATTGAACATGAAAAGAAAAAGAACAAATAGATTTACAAGACAACAGTATTTTTCTCTTTAATCTTACATTACAATTGGGTTTGCTTGTGTGTAGGCAATGAAGATTCTATCGAAGCGGAAACTTCTTCAAAAGGCAGGAATATTCGGTCGACAGGCTCCTAGTCGAAAGACATCGGGAAAAACTCCGGAAAATCCATTAACTCGAGTGTACAGAGAAGTAGCAATTTTAAAGAAATTGGATCATCCAAACGTGGTAAAACTGGTAGAGGTACTCGACGACCCTACTGAGGATAATCTTTACTTAGGTAAGCTTAATGTAATGCGAATGCTTTTACACTGTTTGTTCTACACAAGTGATAGTGACAAACGTGTTTAAAATGATTATTGGCACTGATGCATAATATAGTATCCTCACTTTGCCCTGTATTATTTCGCTAGTGTTTGAGCTTCTCGAGAGAGGTGAGGTGCTGGAAATTCCCACAGAGTCTCCTTTGCCTGAGGAGTCTGCTTGGAAATACTTCCGTGATGTGGTGCTAGGATTGGAGTACCTGCATTATCAGAAAATTATCCATCGCGATATTAAACCATCCAATTTACTAGTGAGCGATGATGACAGAATTAAAATAGCAGATTTTGGTGTGTGCAATGAGTTCAATCGAGAGGATGATGCAATTCTTACAAGTACCACAGGAACTCCTGCTTTCGTTGCTCCAGGTAAAATAAACGAAAACAGTTTTTACCACTTGAATCATCATAACCGTCCGAGACAAACTGAGCATAGCACATTAAAATAATATTATGCCCGTACGTGCTCACTATGACACGACATGGGGTTGCTTGTCATGTACAAAAGATGCAGACATTTAGGCACCTTTTATGTGTAATATTTGTTGGTTTTAATGCATATTGTAAAAATGAATGATAATGACTAGTGCTTCTGCTTGCCCCAGTAATGTAATGTTGGCTATTTTATATGCTTTTTTATACAGAGGCTCTGGCGATTCCTAAAGAGAGTTACAGTGGGAAAATGGCTGATATCTGGCAGTTGGGCGTAACTTTATACGCGCTCGTTTACGGACAAATTCCGTTTAACGATGAGAACATTATGAAGCTTTACGACAAAATCCAACATGAGGAGCTCCAGTTTCCTCCAAAACCAGAGACATCCCCGCTGCTCAAGGATATGCTGTTGAGAATGCTGCAAAAGGATCCTCAGAAGCGGATTACTCTCCCAGACATAAAGGTAACTAGTGGAAGGGCTTTGAAACCTTGTAAATAAAACGGAAAATGCTTTCATTTGTTCAACTTCACTGATGTTATGGACTTTTAGAAACAACATGAGAACTTTATGTGATGTAAAAGCGTTTTAAGCAATTAAAGCAATCAACGAGTATAAAGTAAATTAAATGCTGGATAAAAGCAGAGAGGAGACTTTGAGTCTCAATTTAATTTTGTGTCCTGTACTTCATGTTTGTTTGAAGTTTGATGACATGGTTTTCTATTTTTTATTAAATTCTTTAGTTGCACGACTGGGTCACTCGGAATTGTGAATATCCGCTGCCAACGGAAGAGGAGAACTGCGTTTTATATGTGGAAGTTACTGAAGACGACATTATGAATTGTGTCCGTTCGATTCCGAAATTAGACACGCTCATACTAGTAAAAACAATGCTGAAGAACCATTCATTCCAACATCCTTTCAAAAGGACGAATTCCAAAGGGAAGAATTCTTTGCATGTCAATGGACGATCCCACTCAGCTCCTAGTTCATACAATTCATTTTTCGAGGGGTAAGCAAACCGGTTGTTATTTGTGTAAGCGTACAGTGTATAAGCGTCACTAATACATTATTTTTGGAACGCCGTTTTCAGCAAAATCATGTCTTTGGATTCTGATCTTCCAATTGTAAGCGAGTCTGCTAAGGAGTCAATGGTATCCCCTCGAGGAAGCTTTGTTAACAAAGACCCGGCTGGAAGGAACAGTTACCGCAAAAACTGACGATATCTCCCTTACCTGAAATACTCAAAAGAGCACATGAAAGTTTTTAGAATACGCAGATAATCATTCATTTTAATTTTTAGCACATTGACATTGACATACTCCTAGGATTTAGAATATTATTACGATATTCATGCATTATCGTTCATTCGTATATATAACTCGTCTTTTAAATTAGGTATGGTGAAAAACCATAGGATTTTATTCGATACAGACTTTTTAATCATTCGCACATAATATTAAGTTTTACGTCTTTATGTATTAGACGTACTCTTAATTCTTCCATATCATTTTAAATACCTAAGCATTCCCGTTTGAGTTATAATTCCGTTTATATTTAGATTTGCCATAATATATACAACTTGATATGGAAATATCATTTTAAAAAGTAAATATAGATTTTTAAAATGAAGTTTACGGTGATTTTAAAGCTATATTAAAAATATTCACAATCGATCTGAAAGATATGCTGTGTCTTGAATGCTTGTAAAAAACAAAAAATAAATAAATAGCCACTCCAACTACAGTCTCTTGAGTTTATAGTAAAGTAATTTTATATTTCCGTAACTATTTTCCTCGTAGTATTGCGAATTCTGATAAAATTCTTTGCGTATACACTTTGACTGTTCAAAAACTTTGTCAGGCACAATTGTGCCGCACTTTACCAGGGGGTTCGTGTTCATGAGGCATTACTGCATTGATGCGTTCACCTTTCTGGTAAATAAATATTTGTGGGTGAAAAATACCTTTAAAAATGTACAACTTTACATACCTTCTAGAAATCGCAAAATGATAAATTTGAAAACTAACTAGTTCTGAACCCCGTTTAAAGAGACAAGTGGTGTAAAAATATTTTGACATCGCTTTTACCTGGAAATTATTAAGATTGTCTTTTAATGGCTCTACATAGTTATAATCGAAGGTAAGAGTACCAGGTTGCTGTCGTAACGTTTAAAGACTTTACTCGATATTTGCGAAGAAGTTACAGGTGCAATTAATTGCATTTTACAGTTAAAGACAAGTCATTCGATTCGATATATCTACGCGCAACCCTTTTGGCGGTAGATAGGGTTTAGTTTGATATTACTTAGTTTTTAGTGTGTTTCATGGAACGTGTCAAAGATGCACAAAATTTAAACAATATTTAAATACTATGATATATGAATACATTTGTATTCCTACACAGGTTACACATACATGATGTGGTCATTTCGTACTCTGGTACACCATACAGTAATACATTTTGGATCTTAACTTGCCAAATCACTTTCAGTCAATGTCTTGGAGTAAAAGTCATTTTACATGAATCTACGCCTTTTAGAATTCCAAAAGGAAAGGTTTCTATGGTACTTCGTAGCGGACTAATTTTCTGTTGTGCTTTAGGAATCTCAAAGTTATAAGAATATGTTTGTAATGATGTACCACTTGAAAATAAAAGCATGTCGAAAGCAAGTATTTAGCGAGGTAGTTCTTTCTAGTTTCTCATTGTCAATTTAAGTGCTATATTTTTCTCTCTATTACAAATATGATTGTAATGTTAAAGCAATTAGTTTTGTAAAACAATAGGTGTGGTAAATGGAGTACTTTAGTGACCGGTCCTATGAAAGCTGCCTTTTCTCTAGCGGTACTTTCGCCGCTAGAAAAGAGATTTTGTGTGTAGTTTTAGATGATTTGTGATGATGTTCCGAAACGTTTGTATTTTTAAAATAAAAGAGAGTATACAGATTTTTAATTCTTTTGAATGTGAATACTTGAGTAAGCCAAGCTACGTCACGAAACCAAAAATAAGTTACAAGTTTTAATATGAAAATAAAGAATCAGAAACGCACCAAGATTTTCCACTTGTGTTAAATTCATTTCAATCATTCATTACAAAGCATCCTAATAAAATCAAAGTTATTCATGTCCCAAAGTTGATTTTGAAAACTTAAACTTTGTCATTCGCCAATTCACTTGTCTTTGCCTTCACATGATTATGGACTATGAACCTTGAAACGATTGGAATTTTCCATGAGAAGTTTATCACCACATGCTGCATATCTCTGCTCACGATTAATCCAAGATGTATACCAAGTACCAGCAACGAAAGTGGGTTTCAAAACTGTTTCTATTTCATTGTTGTTTCGAAAAATACGTTTACCCTCCTCACACTTAAATTCCTCCCTTAAAGATGAAAATATATGCATAATGCATACCTAATATAAATTTCCCAAAAACCGGAAGTAAGAATTCGTACTGAAATATTAGAATGGTTAATCTAGGTTATAAACTGCATTTCTTGTTTCAACGAGTATCTAATTTCACAATCATCATAAAGCTTCTATGATGACTGGTCGTTTATTCCATGCTTCCAAACCAAACTTGTTTCAAATGGATACCTATTTGGCATTAATGCAACTAAAGTGAATGGGATATAAATATTATGCAAATTGTAATAATTGAATTTTCGAAAACTTCATATCGTTTGCCTACTTCGTGCGAAATGAACATTATGAAAAACTTTAGATGTGAAGATTCTACCTTATTCATTACACGAATGCCAAAAATGGAAATACTTCCGGTCAGTCAACAACGATGCTTTTCGTTAGATGCCTTTTGTCACCCTAGCACCGGAAACGGGAATCTTGGAAACATTGGTTGTTTTGTTTCCACGAACGTTTCATTTCATAATGCTACTTCCGGTAGTGTCCAGTTTTCTTGGGTACTTTGAAATTGACATTGCTATGCTACTTTGATGATCACAAAAACAGGAAATTTCGAATAAACGCTTCGTTGCTCCATTTTCAAAAACGTTTTGCGTGTCGGAAATCATATAAAAGTCCTGAGAAACTTTCAAAATTTCAGGCAGTTTTTGGTTGGAAGTCTTTCGTTCCATTTGACAACCCAGCTAACTGCCAGACAAAGATAAAAACAGTTACGAACGCCAAGTTTGGCGTGAGTGGTCACTTGAAATTTCAAGTAAACCCTCAATCACAAGCACAAGTTAAGAATGTCCGCCGAAATGGACCGCACTACGCCCAGCAAGCGAGTCAAGCGAGGTGACCAAGACGGGAGCAATCCTGGACAATCGGATGGCGAAACGCAGCACGAAGTCAAAGTAATTCCTCAATTTCCAGAGGAGGTAAGCTGTATTGATCTATCATTATTCCATCCAAAGGAATACTAAACTTAATTTTATGCCTTCATTTTTCTTTCAGATCCTTGAGATTATATTTTCTCACTTAAAAACCACGAAGGAGGTTCACCCGGTGTCCAACGCATGTCCAACATTTAACCGTATTTTGGATCCAACCAAGCCTGTATGGTCGTTTGACCAGGTAAGCAGAATTTGCTATCTATTATGCAGCCAGTATATCGAACTTGAATTCAATTTTGAGTTTATTAAAGCTATTATTTTTTCGAATTGTACTTTCCAGACTTTTCCTTTGATTTTTTCTGAGCTGGACAAAAAGGACATATTAAACTGCCGCCTGGTATGCAAGCAGTGGCGTGATATTGTGGACCGTTTTGTGGAAGATCTTCCGCGTGACCGTAACGCGTTGCTCTATCCGGAAGCAACAAATCGAGAGCACAACCGTCCTCTATACTCACCTCAATTCTCTCCAACGTTGGTCCACAAGGGTTTGAGTATTCCTCGGATGGCGACCTCGACGCTACTAACGAATCAACTGGAACTGATGTGGAGCCACCCACGAAATCCGCTTATTTTGAGAAGTGTCCACCTATCCTACTTTCTTCAGAACAACACGCAGAATGCCTTCACACGTGCTATGAGGGCTTTCCTGTGTACCCTTGGACAAGAGATATGGCACATTAACCTCGAAGCACGACAGAGCGGAAGTCTCATTCTCAGTTATCAAACACTACGGCAAATATTAAGTTACCTGCCCAACTTGAGAACGTTACGCATCACTGGCTTCAGCATATTTCGGTACATAAGTTCGCAAGACCTGTTGGAAGTTGCCGTTTTGAAGCAATTCATTTCCCAGAGTTCGTTGCCAAACCTACCTTACCTTCAGAGGCTGAAGCTGGGCGTATACAACCCTTTCAAAGATGGTCCAGTGAAGGATGAATTGATGCAGAGATACTCCAGCCACGTTAAAAATTTCAGTGGCTGCTTATCGTATTGGGACGGAAATTTTCTAGAACCCCAAATGCGCTCATTGACCAGTGTCACTGACATCCAGCTGCACTGCACCAGGAACCTGGTCACCTGGAACTGCTTCTGCTATTATGTAGATGCTCCAAACCTGCGAAAATTGACGCTGCAGGTTGGAAACGAGTGGGAAGTTACAGAGCTCCTGCGCCCTCTGTCAAACATGCCGAGCCTCAGGTACCTCAACCTCAGATTCCAACACAAATCGGAAAACTTTGCACAAGTGTTCACTCCAGATTTTGTGTTGAAGAATATAAAAACCTTGGAAATCATGGACAGCAGTAAAGTTCAGTATGACCATCTGCTGACACATTTGCCTGACTTGGAGTACTTGTTGGTGTGCCAGCTACAGACACTATTCATGCCGAACATTTCTTTTGAGGACATCGAACAATGGGAGATCTTTCAATGGATTGAAGGCCCGTCTATTTACCAGTCTAACCTGTGGACAAGGTTGAACGCGCTGAAAGAGGTGACACTCGCAAGGGTTGGGGACAATGAAGTAGGTCGTCCGTTCAATCAAACGGAAATAATGGACTGGATGACGTTCACTCGGGAAACGTACAATCAACTCCAAGGAATAGAAGAGTAGAAGAACCTCACTCTTTCTCATCCTTTTATTTTATTGTTACATTTTAAGAAATATGTAACGGTAGTTTAATTTTGTACCGTTATTCTACTTCATTAATAATCTCCTTAATAATCCTCGAGATTATTAAACAATAAATATATAAATTGTTTCCCAAACTAACAAATCAGTTTACAAGTCCGAACTTTATTTTTACGCATCTTCATATCAAGTCGATTCATCTATTACCTCTGCTTTATGTCATCATGACCATGACTAAAAACAAGGGCGATTAAAACAAAAAATGCTGCATATCAACCATCGAAGCATCATCACACACAACACGACATGTCCGGATAGTCTCGTTTTCAATTCGGCATTTAGAAATGCTCCAACTTTCTGCTGTGCCAGTGTGCAAAAGTGCCAAGCAAGCCACAACCAACAAAAAAGCCAATAAATTGTAACTTACATACATAGTTGGCTCGAATGTTATGAATGTATGCCATTGTTGCATCGAATTTAGTGAAACGTTATATCAATATGATAACTTAAATTGTTATCTTGACCATCACAGACAATCACGTCGCCAAGCTACTTACAACTAACAAGATTTACCAGACAAATCCGGAGATTTCCTGTTACCTCAAAAAAGACCTAGCTTTATAGTTTCATAGTGAAACTGGATTTTCTTGCCAAATGACATTGCTTGCATGAATGAAGCAGACATGCATGAATAATGAAGAAAAAATGGTACCATTTAGTCAAGAAAACCTCTGTAAGATTTTTCGATCGCAGTTTTCCTTACTAGACTTGTATGCTATATTGAATTAAACTAAGAAACATGGTTGTATACATATCCTAGGCCGAATCACAACTTACATTACAAATAAGGGTTTACAAATAGCAACTAAAACATTTTTTGCCTCGTATGTTTTTAAACAAAGAACATGAATTTTGTCAAGTTATGTCTACGTAACAGTACAGATTTGCAAAAACATGCAATAAATATGTTTATTTTGTTAATTTAAAGGTGTTGTGAACACCAAGAATATGCTTCCCCGTTTTGTCGAACCTAATACCTAATACCCAATACCTAATAACGACGCACCTGTCAGTTCACAGACTCTGCATTTGTCTTTGTATACAAACATGGCATCCTTAATCTTTATTTCTAACCAGGTAATGAAAAAATATTTTGTAGTACATGACAGACGTAAAGTTGAAGTGATTTTGTGTGAAAATCAAAATGATAATTGTTGTAAAGAATTCGTGACGTATTAAAAGAAATTATGGTGGTTACCAGCGCTTGCAAACTATGATGAAGCTTAATCAATACTGTTTTATGTCAATTAGGTGTTATTTTATTACTCTGAATTTGAAAGGTGAACCGCGTTATATGTGTGCGTGCTAATAAATAATGCATGTAAAATGTGTTTTTCAGCATTTCATGAGTATTTAATGTGGTTATTACAATCTTCATTGACGTGACATGTAAGTTTTCGCAATTCTTTGCAACAATATTGAATATACAGTAGAAATGTAGGGATTGACAGGTAACCAATCTTTTATGTTAATATGCCTTTTCTTTGTAAATATTTGGTCTCATCAAATCAGTTTGATTGTCATTGCCCGTTTTATGACAATGTTTCAGTTACAAAGGTATGAAGACTGTCTATGAAATTTGCCGATTAAACCGATTTTTTTGGCAAAATGTTGCTTTATCATGTAAACTAGCCCTAGGTTTTTGTGAGAGCGATTTTCAAATCTAGTTAAATTTATTTTAAAAGCGCTGTAAGGTGGAATTAAACACATTCGAAATTAATAAAATGAGTTTAAAAATTTCCGCTTGGCATAGTTGGTAGTCCGATTTGTCATTTGCACACAAAATTAGGCCAGGTTTCGGGACTCGTGCAAAAGAACTGTCCTAAAATCCAAGACTAACGGTTACGCAAAACTCGATGCATAAGGAATGAGCATCAATGATGCATAAAGTTTGTTAAGTGATGCGTATAAAATTGGGTAGGTACAAAATTTGTGTGTATTGCGAATTGCGAACACTTAACGCACTGTGTATTTCAGGTTACTCACATAGGTACAATGCAACGTGTAAATTTTGATGCATCATATTGTATACTTGGTTATGCGTGCAAATAATTGAGCGCAAGAGGATTGAGGCCTAATAACATTTACTGCTTGCATAAATTAAACCTTTTTAAAACTTAAAATGTTCAGACAAAAGACAGAACCTCTGCTGACAAAAACAGTGCACATAAATTAAATGAAAATCCATTATTAGCTTATGAACTCTTTAACGACAGCGCGATTGCTTCACACATTCAAAAAAAAATTGCAAACTATAAAACTTTTCATTCGTGCCACCATAACTCTTTTTCTGATTACGTTTACCTACTTTTACCTAGAAAGTTCAATGGGAAGAGTAAGTGACTTCTATATGCGTCATGCATAGACAACAATGCAATCTCATGAATATCATGCAGTGCACCGATTATAGGTAATAAATATCATAAATATTTAGAATATTGATTATTATGGCTTTTAAAAATAACATGCCCTCAAAACAAGGGTTTTTTGCATGGCGTATCAGACCTGGCATTAATTGAATATAAAATGTTCAAACTATTTTATCGATTTATACGTAAGTCGTGGATCCCATATATACGCGTTTTGAGTTTCATTCAGTTTCTTTCAATTTTCAATCGATGAAAGCTGACAGGTACGAGAACAATATGCGCGTAAAGGATTGTTTTGACGATTCTAAATTATCCTAAAAGTAGAACTTTATGAATGAATAAAATAAAAGTGAATGTGCATAAATTAATCGTATGCAGTTGTTTTTCTGATTGCACTATCGTGTTTGTCACTAATGCACTTTGAATTGCCAGAGCTTCAAAGGCTCAACTACAAGTGTATGGCATGTCATCTCAAAATCAAACAATGTGTAGCTTTCAAAAGTGGCTTGCTTGGCTTTTCTAAACATTCATTCTCCTGTGATCAAATTTTGGTAGCCAAATGGCTGAAAAAACGAACAGCATAAAAAAGTGCAGAAAAATAAAGGATAAAAATTGACTGACAGTTGTTGATTACTGCAGTAATAAACAATCAGTGGACGAGATCTAGAAATGAACAAGGAATAGAAAATTGAATTGGGAGTGCAGTAGTACACACCAAGCATTTTAGTGCACTATTGCAATATTGTGCTTAGAAAGTTGCAAATAAATGACAAAAGAGTAAACTACAAGCTACAGAATCAAACTAATTACGTTATCATCACTTCCTTTGGGTCATGCTCTGTTGTACTACGTGTTGTTTCGTTTTAAATGTGCGTTTAGCAAGCGCTCTAAAAATCCTTTCCCATCAGCTTATTATGACATATGTTCGTAGGTAGGTAGGTGGATGACATATTATCCATAACTGCGCTCGTAGAGTCTGAGTAAATATCAAGTTCATTAATCAAACACGTTCATTTCGGACCACAGTAGCATTAAATTATAGTTGTGACTCCTCAAAGCAATCATTAAAACACTGCAATTGTGAGGGGGCGGAACAAAATAGCAATTCAGACAAACGTTAAGTATAATGAGTGATATTATGGCACATTTTTGCTTTCAATTTGTGAAGAATTATCGATAACCAACGACCAATACAAACTGAAGAAGTAATTGCTAGAGTTTGAACGCTTCCGTCAGGTCAGCGCAGAAGCTTTCATTTCATAATGTGTTGTAAGCCACTGGTTTTGGGAGGAGTAACAAAAATAATGTCATGTTATAATGTAGCCCTTTTTATCTTTACAATGCAATCTCGTTCGACCAGTCTGTACTCTTCAAGTCAATAACCAATTCAAAAATATATATTTTTGTTTTTCCAGGCATTCCCGGCTTTTGTGAGGTTACTTTAACTCCCTTCAAACTGAAGGATTTGCCTATTTAGAGTAGAAACGTACGCACATTTTTACACATTCGTACACATTTAAAAAAATCTTACTCGTTTCTGCAAAAGTTTTTAGCGTAAAGTATTAGGAATTGCGATTTTCTTCTGCGCTTTAAATGCTTCCTGCTGTTTTTGTGCATTGTGCACTGTACAATAAAAAATAGTGAAAATTTTGATTGCCATATTATATCTTTTTTTATGTATTCCCAATTTTATGAACAGCAACTGTTCATAGAACACACACCCTTATACCAATAGTATCATCTCCAATCTCCACCCATCATGTTGCAGTTTGCATTGCATTGTCACTGTTTGAGTCAGTTTGTTGTAAATTTCATTTGCTAAAAAGTTGCAACTCTGTCACCTTTTTACTTTGGCTCGTTTTATGATCACGTAAATGTGCTGTTTTATGGTTGTGTCAAACTCATTTCAATGTCGATTTGAAAGTTTGTGTGTAAGTTAATAACACCAAAAAATTGATCCACTGGCATTTTTTACCTTTCAAGTATAATACTTTCAAACATAGAAATTGCATGTGCCAAAAGTAATCAAGCAGGAAAAATTTAAAAGGCATGCTTAATGTAAGAAACACAGACATATTTCTTTAAGGCAAGAAGTGTTTAGATGTTCTTGTTTCAAAAACTGAGACGCCTTTCTTTGTAAATTTTTTGAACAATGGATGCAGGGTAAATTATATGTAAGTCATCAAAAGTATGGTAACTATCAGAAACACATCGCTCGTTGCATGGTTATCGTTTTGCTAAAAACGATGTTTCGAGAAAATGCAATTACCATGTATTCTGTGATGATCTGAAAAAGAAAATCTCGTATTAGCAAAAAAGAGAAATTGCCGTTGGGAGTAGAATTATTAGACACTCAGCACAAAATGTTGGTTTACATTCTTTAGAAGTTTTTCCCGGCAGGTATAAACCAATTTTAACGCTAAACTGAAAGTTATTGAATGAGAAAAACGTTTAATGAGAAAATAAATTTAAGTTGAAAGGAGACATTTTATACCGTGTGGTTTTATAAAACATTTGCACATGGCTATCCTTGTCATCACAAAGAGTTGTTCAGTTACTCGAAATAATATATCGAAACAAGTTGGAAGATATAACTTGATTTTCAATAACGCGATAAGACAACTAAAACATTAATACACTTCAAATTTCGGTACAAGCAACACAAATCAGTGAATACATATAAACTTTGAGTTTTTCTTTTCAGCATCTTTTACGATGAAGGTTTTTTTCAGCTGTGCAAATCAGTTTCAATGATTTTGACAATGACTCTTTGTCAATGTGAATAACGTGATGTGGGTATTGAAAGGGAGACTTGGGATTACTCACCAAGTCGTCAAGAGCAATTTTAGCCTTAGCCATGCTCAGATTAGCCTTAGTCGCAATAAGGGAATCTAATTTTCATTGCCTTTTTATTCATTTCATCTCTCGTTACGGTTTTCGCAGGAGTAAATTATAACACTGTTGCTATTACATTGTACATGCAACATTAAGCTATATGCTTTCATGAACTCTTGCTGGTATATATGCTCACATTTTCAAGCTAGTCAAAGGCTTTTCGATACTTAACTTTCCAAAACAAAAGCATCAAGAATTTCTTGAAAATGAAATATAATAATGATTTTTACGATGATAAAGTAATTTTGGAAAATTATATACACCACACTTCAGTTCGCATAGTATGCCGTTATAAATGCTGCTTATGTCTTGTCCTTCAGTATATATGTGAATCCGTTCACTGAATGAAAAATCTTTGCTTTTTTCACTCTTCGCTAGTAAATCATTCATATTGAAAGACCACAATAATATTATAATGATGTTATTTAAGATTTATCTTCATGACTGTAACAGTTACGCTTGACTAAACAATGCAATGTGACATATGACAAGTATGCAATTGCAATGGGCTTTTCTTATTTTTACGAGTACAAACTGTGTGCCGTGTCCAATGTGCCTCCTTCTCTGTGTCTTTAATGTTCGGGCTTCATGTTTGTTTTTTTTGTTTGAAGTTTACAACATAAAACACATACTTTTGAAGATTCCTTTTTATTTTAAAAGCTTTGTTCTTTGTAATTACAATTAATTTACAAAACAATAACTCACCTGCTTTCATTATGAATATACACGTGCATAGTAATTGCCAATGAAGTATAATCTGTAAAATTACGTGTTTGATAAAAAAGGCATTAAGCATTTAACATAATGGCTTTGTAAACACCGTTGCATATTTCACGGAACGGTACGGCTGACGGTAACCGCACAGCACAAAAAATCCTTTCCTGTCCTTGACTTTTTGTTTCAAATCTAGATTTACAAAATGAACGATGCATAACATGAACTCAGCTTTGCCGTCATCCTTGATGCTATCACTATCATTAGTACTTATTAGTACTTATACTAATAATATTAATACTACCTTGATCATTCTGTAAGATTTAGATTAATGCAATAATAGTACACTCTTATATAAATAACTTTAAGTAAAAATATGTTTCCATTGAAATGCACGTGTGATTTATGGTTGTGACTAAACAATGAACTGCAAACTTTAAAAAGCCATCTGACAAAAACGCACGAAAAGGTATAATAGTATGTTGATTATGTATGTCAGTTGCAGCAATAATTTAAAATGGTATCATTTTCATCCTCCTCGTTACAGTTTGATCCCAGTAATTTTTCCACGTGTACGCACTAAAATTCTTAACAAGTAAGGAGAAAATCATGGTTCACACTGAAAACACGACCTTTGTTCGTCAATACTATTATAGTTTTTACTCAAAAAGAAAACCACGCGGCACTCATTACTGCAGACGTCATCAATATTGTAGCAAGCACATAAGTCAAACTGTGTAAAAATGCAGTATGCCTTGTTAAAAATTTGGTTTGTAATCCGGGCGTCCGTCTGACACATGCTTTGGTGAAAAATTTCTTTATAACCCATGACTGAATTTATATTTTTTTTTGTTAATTGCTAGCTGGTTGTCTTCTCTACCAAGCGCGGGCCTTTACTAATAGATATACTGATGAAATATTCTTTTAAGAATACATAAACATGATATTTATCAAAGTACTTGCAATGCTTACAATAATATTATTCTGCCAAAGTTTAGACGCGTTGATAATGTCCAGTTATCCATACCCCAAAAACATGAAGCTATCTTAGGAATTAAATTAAAAGTTAAAACTCTATAGGTTTTTATTTTTTCATAAAAAGTATGCATGCATTCAATTCGCAGGATTTTCCCAGCAGTTAAAACGGTTCCATGTCTCATATATATACCTTTTCCTTGATACACTACATTATGTGACAAAATCAAATTTACCTACTTAAACTTGTGGGTTGTTGCGCACGTTTCTCTTATACTGCCATTGACATTCAGTTTCCGCAAAAACATTTAAGCGCTCCCTTGTAAGGTATTTTAATATGTATTTTGTTGCAAAAAAGCACTAGTCTCAGTTTGCATATATTGTATACGAATTATTTAATTTATTGCGTTGATTCATGCCAGGCTAGCACATAATACCTAGGTATGTAGTAAAGACATTATAACCAACAATATGTAAATAGTAGCATTTTTAGTGCTATTATTGGAGCCGGAGCACGTAGAAATCGTACCGTACGGCTTTAGTACTTTTTTATGTCTGTCAACTCCGTTAAGTCTTTCACTAAACCAACAATATAAATTTCAAACGTCAAACCAATGTTTACCGAACTAATCTAAAGTTGAATATTGCACGTCTTGTTTTATGTTTCTATTAGCCCAGATGTATGCTTTAAAGTTTCACGGGTGCTTGATTTTATTTTCAGATTTGCCACTGAGGTGTTGAATGTGTCAAGTTTACATAAATTAAAAGCATAAAATGCAATGAAATGCAAATCTCTGTCAAGATATTTGTGTGACGGTAACCTTTAAGGTTTTAAATTTTATATCTAAATTTGGATGCAATGTTTAACAGACCAAGAGTTTAATATTTCAAGCTAAATATTCATCAATTTTGTGTCCATATTAATTTCGTTTCTACTACGCACATGAATAAACATAGCCATTTATAACCAAAACTGCAAAAAGTTAATCACATGAAAACGAGGATAACATAACTTTTACGCAGCATGAATACTAACTGGGAAAAACTTTGAATGGTGAAAGCCAGAAAACAAATTATGCTCCCCATAATTCAAAGTTTATCGAAAATTTCGATCCGCCTCAGGTATTTTTATGACTTGCCATGGGACAAAGACCCAATTGCATTTGCTCAAGAATTTTTGCCAAGCGTAACATGCAAGATTTTGCATCCTTTGTGTAGCAAAAATAACTGCGCGTAGGCCTATGTGTAGTTTCAAAAGTTTTATTTGTGTTTCATATTATAATATTCTAATGCTTATGTATATATACTTATCATGATATTGTGGAAGCCGACTTAGAGAATGGAGTTTGTATTTTTAATCCTTATAAATTTTCTTTTCAAATGCATGATGACGATCATATTTCTATCATCGATGACGAAGGTTGACTTGGTTCAGTTTAGTCAGTAAGTCAGTGTTTCTACCGTCAGCTTGCAATTTTTAACGCTGTGGAGCTCCTGATTTTCAACAGAGATAGGGTTTCTTTTCTCATTCAAAAAACCATTTTTCTTCTTCAACTTATACGTTTATGACAATGATGAATAGAATACCTAGGAAGGGAAGGATGGAATGACAACAGTAGGTGAATACCCCAGGAATGGCAGATTGAGTTTTTTAAGAGAAAGAGTAATGGTTGGGGTCTGTTACAATTTTCTAGGGCTTGGTGACGATGACTTCATAAAAATAGAAAAAAAATAAATATTTGCCAAGGAAAATCGTTTAAATGTATGAGCTGAAACGGAAAAAACAACAACAAGATTGACAGAATCATAAAATCTTGCATTAAAATAAATTACGGCAGTAATGTCGATAACGCAACAATGATTACGAGTGTCGAGATGGACATGTGACATTCGTGTGGGAAGGTCATGTCACTTTCTCACTCTCCACCACAATGATAATTTGACAGTGCGTATTAAATGAAACGATAGGCAACATTCATTTGAAATGACACTGAATGCAAACAATGCAATGCTTGAGCATTTTAAAAGGTTCTCTATGTACGTAAGTTTTTGTTGGAAACCATAATATTCTAAAAAACACATTATTAAATTCACAATTTACTAGATACTAGATAGCCTGCTTTTGTCTGTGTCAAAAGCTAGAATATCAAATGGATCAATAAAATTGCAATTGCTTGATTGTTGCGTGATCTGGTTGTGAACACTGCATGAGTAATATAATATTATGTATATTCATCAAAATGTGTTTTGCAGGTTTGCTCTTGTGGTTTGAATGATTGGTTGTTTGTGAAAGATAATGTTTCATAAAGTAAAAGCAACAAATGACAGTTTCGCAATATGGGCTCCTCTTGTCAGATTTCTATTTCAATTTTCTTTTGTGGAAACGAGAAAGTGTTGGGAAATGACATCAATACTGTTTGCTTTTGTCACAAGCCAAAATGGAGCACCAGCAGCGAAATGGAGGTGGGTGGTGTTGTTGTGGTGGCGAAGGAAATTGTTTCCTTTTCTCCGTGTGTCGTTCACTCACAACTTTACACGCAAGCTAAAAGCATTTTAGTTTCCTTCTTACTGATTATTATTCCAATTCAAAGGGAACTGACAACTGAGCCAACACAAAGAGTTGACAAATGGACACAACTTGGATCATTGGTAGAATGAGGCCTTATACCAATCAATAAATCTAATCATCGTGAATAATATTATTGTGTGTGTAGCTGTAGCTACTTTTAAATTCACAAAGTACACCAAAGCAACACACATTATTTGTATTATGTCCAACTTGATGGTGATTACATATTCATAGATACAATCTTTTGTTATGTTGTTTTGCCTAACAGATACATGTGAGCAAATGTGTTGGAGTCTGACATTATGAATATTTTAGCTCCTTTCTTTCGAATTTCATAATATAACGTATAACACCAATGCTATACCGACATAATCATCGTTTCTATCTCAATAAGCATTTTTTGTGAGCTTTGTGTCGTACCTTCCAAATTTAACCACAGTACAATTGTTCTCGCAATATCCATATTCCAGAAATTCTTTCAAAACTTTGACTATTAACTTCTTTTGCTGCAAATTTTCAATAACTTTGTCATTTTCGTTCATGAAATAATCATGAATTGACTTTTGAACCGAGGCAATATGCGGAGGTATTTCGAATTAAGTTGCTACTCCTTCAGTTTGCAACGGTATAAAGATAAAGATATAAAAATGTAGGTAATAATAATACTAGCCTTGTTATTTCAATTGCAAAACCATTTATCTAATAATTATTCCAAGTCCTCGACATTCAATAAGGAAAACAAAACATTACAATTTTATGATAAATTGAATGCCTATAAACTGCATTCCTCCATCCTGTTTCGTAAACGAGAATTGTGGTTGAAATTACTTGCCCATTGCTCCATTTTCTCAGAATGGATAAGTAGACGTATAATTTGAATACCTATTCTCATCATACTCTTTGGCATTCTACAAGTACAACAGACCAGGAATATTTTAATCCCGTTCTCGTTTACTGTCTCGAGGTACGTGGAATTTTCCTGCACATTTTTAAATCCTTTAAAGTTGTGCATTTTTGTCCTAGCGTTAAACAAAAAAATGTTTAATTATAATTGTTAATATTGCCTGCAAATAACTATTTTATAAAGTGAGTATTCTCATTGTTCTCTAACTCAAACAATGCCAAACGGGAAGACATTATTACTTGAGCAACAATCAAAATGCCATTGTTGTAATTTTATTTACTGATTCAGCCATTTACTCGATTCCGTCCCTCCCTCACTCCTGCTGCTACTATTTGTCATAATTACAGTTGCTTCTCTATAGGTCATTTTTGTATGTTGTGTAATCAAAGAAGATGACGACTACTACCTACACGCAACCTACAATGCAGTTCATTTCTTGCGGTGGTGCATTTTCAAGTTGCATCAATAACACTGCACTGATTTGCTCCACTCTACTCACTCAGTAACGAAGATGATTATAATGATGGTTTGTGGCTGTGGCCGCATGTCGTTTGTTTGTAGATCGTCATTATCATGTTCATTGCAACGCAATTCAAAGCATACAACAAAAATGCTCAGTTCAACAATAAAGTCTGTGCAGTTTTCTATCCTGTTTGTACGCTTTGGCTTTGTCTGCAAACCGTTGAATTTTGAATTTTTGCACTCACGTTCTTTTATAATGTGTTGTTTCAGTGTGTGCCTTAATTTTGCTTTAACCATTTAACTTGTACATATGTTTGCCTATATTTTTTTTGCAAAAATCCAAGTTGCTTCATTTCGACATTTCTGATGGCTCTGTTTGCTGCTTGTTGGCCTGCAAATTACATAGTTTCTGATAGCATTTAATCTAGGTTGTTGCTCGCATCGCATAAGCACGAAGCCTTTTTTATGGCAAGTATTTTGCAAAATGGAAAGAGAAGAGACACAGATTTCCTTTTTATCCATTGTCAAAGTGGAGTTCCTTATTATGGACGTTATACTGCATGCGCTGCCGCCATGTTGGGACTTGGGACATGTTATGTATTCATGTGTTATGCTTTGCATGTAGTTTGTATAGTAGTACAAGTTATGTGGTAACATGACTGCATGTCATGATGGGGTTTATTTATTTATTCGAAAATTTAATTATTGCAAACTTATGGTCTGGTAGTGACGACGACACAGGGCAGGAGTAAGTAAGCTGAACCAGGTGAAGCCCTGCAGCTGCTTTGCATCTTTGACTCTTTGTTGCGTAGATTGCCACCACAATAATAATGAGGCTTTTGCTGTTTGCCTGAAAAAATAATGCAATAGCCCAGTGATCTCTTTCTTTCTGCTGCGGTTGCAGTTGCAGTGTTTAAAGTTTTGTTGGGCAACAAAAATCTAGAATTGAATTGAAATGCCGTATGTTGTATGAGCACACAAAATAATATTATTGTTGTAAGGTTCAGCACAAGAGGATCGGATTGAAATTAGCTTGAATTTATATTACGTTATTAGAATATGGATGAGACAAGGTGATGCAGAGTTAATAGTGATAATGAAATGCATAATATGCTTGCAAAGGTATATAAATAGCATATATGTTTTGCCATTATATCGTCTAATCAAATCAGATTGACGGGGATAAAGAAAGTCTTTCGATGATACTCAAGCAAGCAGAGCCACTTATATTTTCGCTCTCATTTTTTGTGCATCTTGTCATTGACTGTTTGCATTACAAAATTTATTTTATTATTTCTGCGAAGTAAATTGAATCGAATGTCGGTCGGCCAGGTGATCATCATGATTGCGTCCAATCGATAGAAACGTGTTGGGTCGACATGAGACCTGGTGCTTTGTAATTTTTTACGTGCAAATATTGCATCGTGCAGTCTGCACTTCACAAGCCAAAACTATAAGTGCATACCACCGACCGGTGAGCCTCTTTTTACACTTTTATGAGTAGTAGTCATGTTTCTAGAGTAGGTGTTGAAATAAAAAGGTACTCAAATACTTTAATTGCCATAAAGAACAGCTGCATGCTGTTATGACGACTGTAACTGTTACCAATGGGATATTTTAACAACGATGACGGAGAACTAAAATGTTAAGGAAAATGCAAGTGATGAGATTGTTATGAAAGACCGATCGTTAGTGTTCTTATTACTTCACATTGCACTGCTCATCTTTACTGTTGATGATATATTATGCTGTTTGCCGGTGGTAATAAAAACCAAATATTATGGTAACGAAGCTGCGAGTGGGAAAATAACGACACACAACTGCAAAATGACGACAGTTAACACAAATGCAATCTCAAATCCAAGCTTGACTTAGGCTAATGTGAACTCAGAAAAACCTGAATGTTCAATAAAAAAAATAGCTTCCCGTATAGCGTACGTTTGCAAGCTTGGATGAAACAATTTTTTATGTTGTATTGTATGTTTTATCGATTTTCAAGCAAGTGCACAAGCTCTTACACTGTGGTTTCTGTCATTTTTGTTGTTGCTAAAGCCATAGATATACATGATGTTACGGTGTACGAAGCAATAGCATCAATACCAATCCTTGCTTTTTAATCGTCTCCATACGTCATTAACACCGGGCTTCCGGTCCTTATTTCTCGTAACCGGTAGCCAGCAAGGCTACGCATTTTTTATCATATCAAATATGATTGCTATTTTAGCAAAACTGTGCAACAATTGCCACTACCGTATTAGTAATGCGTCCGCATTTTAAATTTGTTACCTTTGTTTCCGAATTTTTTAAACTGTAACGTTTCTTTTGCTCATTTGTCGCCGCTGAAGCTCAAAAAAATTCATATATTCCTACATCCACTTTTTCCTGAGTAAAAAGAAAAAAAGATCACGTCGTGGTTTTTTATATTTTACTGACTGTTCCTGTGTGATGTACAAAAATCAAGTGCATCCGCCCGTCCTTTTTCCGTACCGAACAAACATAGGTAATAATATAACTGTACCATACAGTCAGTATTATGATGAAGCAGCGATGATCATGATGTGAGAAGCGAGTGACGGACTGAAAAGTTGGTAAAACTGTAAGAATAAAGGAATTGTTCTGCTCTGTTCGTGTGGAATTTGACCGTTTAATAATCAGGCAGTACATTCCTATTATCAGTCTTATTATGTATTTTAAGGCTTATACGTAAGTACTACTTATTCCGTTCCTCAAAAAAACCTCTTTTATTTGGTACAAAAAAAAAAGAAATTGCGTTCCTGTAGGAATGCCGTGAAAGAAACTTTCTTCATAATATTTGGTTCAGTGATGCGTACAAGAAAAAAGGAGGAAAATGCAGCAAGTTGACTAAAAAGAATTCCCCAATCTCAGCTTTTTTGTAGTCGTGCCTCTTTCTGTGCGAATGTGAGTTTCCGCTAAATGAAGCCGTATCACCATCTTCATCATCATCCTCGTCATGAGTAGCAGGATTCTGCTGTTTCATAGGCAAACCGACTTGATGAGAGACTTTGAGTGTGTCATACAGAAATACAGATTGTAGCGTCTTGTTTGGAGCTCAACTTCATGGGAGTGAGTGTGTATGCAGAGGCAGATGACTATGACGATGCTTTTCAACTTTTCATGATGTTAAAAATGGTGGAGAATGAATAATAATAATAGTAATGACCATAACTGTGACGGGAATAAAGCATTAGAGTGAGAGAGAGAGGTTGTAGTTAGAGAGGCGAAGAGAGGGAAAGACAGAAAAATGGAAAAATAACACGAGAAAGCGTAGCGGTGGAGATGACGATCATCATCAGTGGAGATATTTTGTGTTTGTTGAAGAGTATGATCCATGATGATGATGAAGTGCATAAAAACCAAAATCGTGAAGTGAGGCAAGGGCACGTTTCAAATCTTCATCAAAATAAAATATACATGCACGCATTTTGGTACAGCTTGAAATGTGTGAAATGTGTGTCATTCTTGATTTTATGATGCTGATGAGGCTGACGACGATGAGAATGAGATGACAGAAACTCTGTTGTATGTACTAACAAATGAAACAGAAAAAAATCAAAATGTAGCAAAGCATGGAAAACAAGAAGTCACAGAAAAGTAAAGTTGGTTGAACGGCAATAATAAAGGTAGATATAATTCGGCACAGCACACGCAAAGAATATATAGATAGACATTCCTGTGAAGAAACTTTCAACCAAAGGCGTGATGTCATTGTCTTCATGGAAATTGAAGAGAAGTTCGGTTGTAGCAATACAAAAGTGTAGCGTGTTTAGCATGATAATGACAAACAAGCTGGTGGTACGGTGACAACAAAAGTTCCCTACTGAATATTTTCCATGGTAAATTCCATTCTGTTGTCTCTAAAAAAAGTATTGCACGCAGTTTGCTATGCCAACAAAATCCCTTTTCTTCCATTATTTGATTTTTTCTTCTGGGATTTTGTCATGCAGAGAATCCTCAGTCAACACATCAAAGTCTTTTCTATTCAAAGCTGAACAAAATAGAGTTTTCAGGAATTCACAGATGTACTTTGTTAGTAAAAATCGATGTTGTCACATTCAAAGATGAGTCGTAGTATTCCTAGTTCTAGCCATAAATAGGCAAACAAATTGTTTCTTGAAGAGTTTTGTTGTGTAACTGACATATTGATTAATGATACGATACTTTAGTTGTAGCTTCACTGATTGGTAAAAAATTGCCGACATATTTTTAGCACAAGTTTGCCAAATAAGTACACGCACATTATGTTTGTACCCATCCACTTTAATATTGCCATTCCCATAATGAAGTTTTTGGCTTTTCATTTTTCCTTCTAAATTTGGCTTCCCACGTTTTCTAATTATAATCGTACTCAATATAATAGGTAATTAAAGGACGACTTTTTTAAGCACAAACGTGTGCTCATTCACAAAAACGGCCCTCATTAGGCTTCTTTTTTCTTTAAAACAATATCAATAACAAAGAATATCATAAAGTTTCTTTAGTATTACATTTTATACGCTTGACATTAAAAAATTCTGTCAAAGCTGCTGCTGCTGTGCTATTTTACTTTCTTCACAGCTTGAGATAATTGCTGAAGCATGTCTTTATAAAGCAGCACGGTTTTTTGGAGCTGAATATTATACGATCGACACTTTTGAAGTTTTTGGTTTTGAAAAGTATATAGCCGCTCTTGGTATGGGATCTGGTCCTCCCACGAAAATACCATTTAAGTCAAGGAACGCTCTGTCTGAGATCGCAAACAATAATAGCCCAAAGGAAATCCATAAGCATAAATACTACACGGATCTTTCATGTCATGCGTTATTTCATTTTAATACTCTTTCGCAACACAACAGTATTAATAACATTTTCCGTTCAAGTAAATTAGTATTGTATCTGTACAAAAACCGTAAAAACTCACAGTAAATTCAGAGCTAAAAATGCATTTGCGTGTGCAAGCATACATTGTACAAAAAATATTTTTGCAATTATGTAGACATGGCAATAAGCAGAAGAGCTTTCAGACAATCGGACATGCTTTATACCTAGCTCAATCTTTTAATGGCTTCGTTGAACACATTTGCTTATCATCATCAGAGAAAAAACCTTTACACGGATTTTCTGTATGAATGACCTAACTGGCGTTTTCTCTCCTGCGCGCCTTGCTAATTGCAAGATATGACGAGGAGGTGGAGAGGAAATGATAAGTAAATGGTGATAGCAACGTATGCCTACTTTTATTGCATATTTTATTCCTTTTTGAAGATACAATATCCTGATATGTGAATGCAGTCGATGGACGCAGAGTACATTGCACATCAAAAAAGGAAGATTCATTTCAAAACTGCGTTTTAGTACATATTGTGAGTTAAAGAGGAGAGATTCCTTTAAAAATTACTATAGAACACCGTCACGGCCATGGCGTGGCAAGGTTTGTTAGTAGTATTTATGTTTCCATTTCATTTAGAAAAACCATAAACACATTTTACATTTTTTATTTTCTGACCATCCCTGCATCCCTTTCATCTCGTCATCAGTTTTTTTACTTCTTTGTTCTCCCCAAAGTAGGCATGAGAGAGCGTATCGCAATAAACAAAGCCATCCCGCAAATTGCATATAGAAATGACAAATACTGACCATAAAACCGTATAAAAATGTAGTTTCCTCTTTTTACAAGCCGTGTAATATTAGTAATATACAATTATAGCATTGCAATGAAAATCTAAATTATCGAGATGCAGTGATTCAAATGGATGACAAGAATATAAATTTCCTGCCACAGGGACAATTATAATATTATCTTGATGTGTGTATTGTCTTGGCAAAAGTACTTCCACGAATGTAGTATTGGCAACATATTATAGTATTTGAGAATTTGTCGAAAATTAGCCGGAAAATGCAGACAAATGCAGTATGATGATGAGAGACTGAGAGACCGAAAAGTTCGTTGAATTGAGCACTGCAGAGAGACCCGAGATGTGAAAAGCTATAGTTTTTGTTGCATGCACGTTTTCAAGCTTCCACTGACGGTTCTTGTATTGTTTGTGTAGTCTCTATGGAACTTGAATACGGCATTTCCGGCTAATTAAGGTAGCATTGCTAATTACACTTTGAAGTACAAACGAACATCCTATTCATTGAAATTGTGTGTATGGCAAATAAAAGAGTAATAATACAAAATGCAATCATTTATAAGCATTGTACAAAAGACACAACAAAGCTTCTGCATTGCATATTTTCCAAGAGCTCCAACACAATCAAAATCACAGTTTTTACGTCTAACAACCGCAAAATTCCATTAGTAGTTTCACCAACAACATATTATCGTACTTTGTTCGTTCCCTTCCCTACAATGACATTTACCCCATAGAGTCATCAACTCTTCAATCAGTCAGTGCATACCAAAAAAACCACCACCAAATGTTTATTTTCAGCTTTCTTATTTTTTTATATTCTGCTTCTTTGTGCGACAATTTCATCACGAGTGATGCAGAACTTCAAAAGATCAAGTAATGTTGTGTGTTTATTTAGCAACCTTTTCGCTTAGTTGTCCTTCCTTTTTTACCAAGCGTGTCTGAACTGAAGTTATCTGACAACATCAAAATGGATAAATTGCTGCGATAAAAATAGTAAAAAATGCCGGACACACAAAAAATGAGCAAATAAAAACAACAAAACCTAACCTCTATACATATCCCCTTTACTTATCAATTTGCTACACTCCCTAGCCATCATATTATACGCACATATTATTATTGTACACTACTGTCGCCATCACCTATTCAAATTTCATTTCTCACTCTGCATGAACCGCATCATACAAATAACACAGTCAAAGTACCTGCCGAGGTAATATAACAAGGTAAATGGTCATCATGATAGTGTAACTTTTGTCGCTTGCAGTTTATTTCCCGTGCACTATACTCGTTTGACTGATGGTTTCTATGTGGCTTTTCATTTATGAACTTTAAAAAAACCACAACCCTGTACTTCATTCGAAATCAAGTATCAATAACATTTACTCATTGTTTAACACCTACCCAGAGGACTTTTTTAACTGTTTGAAATGGTAATATGGAACGCCTAGCATGACTTCGTTATCCTGTACAACAATCCATTACCATCAGCGGTTACTAGTATTGTTCTGCTTGTTAAACACATCTGCAAATGAATTTAGTGATTATAGGAATCGATACGGTTACCTGTGGCATTTTAATGAATGCATAAACACATTTGACAAAGCCTAAGTATTTTTAACATCTTGTCCTTTTGCTTCCATCACTAGCTGACAAGAATTCACAATTAATGGCTAGATTTGCAATAAGTAAAATAATCATATCACCTATTCGAAACAAACAAAAGCATTTAGATAAGGCATATAGGAGAGTGTACAATTTGACAGATAAACCCAAAGGCTAAAAGGCGTGTTGGTTGTTTGCATTCAAATGTTTCTTTTAATGATTTTATTCGAATAAATAGGAATAGATAGTGTAACCCTAGGCAACCATTAGCTGACATTTTTACTACAAAGCTTGTAAAAATTCATTAGAAATGACAAAGACAAGGCAGCAAGATTATCTGTCTGCTAAAGTCGTGCAATTGAACCGCACTAATTATGTCACCATTATTGAGTCACCATTACAGTGTATACAAAAGGTAAACAAACGCATAGACTTGGAAAACATTCTATTTCCGTATACTAGGTACATATATTTAACATTTTCTAGTTTAAAGATAAATCGTTTTGAAAATATATACGCTTGCAATACAAAACTATAACTATTTCAGCCCCAGTATGTCCGCACATGATGTTTAATTAGGAGGATTACATAAACTTTCCGACGCTACTATCAGTAGTTATGCCCCGTGCGTGTAGTGTGTTAAACGTTGAACATTAAACTTTATTCACATTCTCATTGAGTTCTCATAAACTTGCAAAAGATATTACTTAGAAGTTCAAGCAAACAAGCAACAAAACGGTGCGCTGCAAAAGTAAAACATGGCGTGTTTTTCAATTTCATAACACACAACAAATACAGTTACCTACATAGTCGGCAGTGACCTGATAGTAGTAACTTTTAGTCGCTGAAAAAAGCTTGTAAACTACACACGCTAGATATATTATTCTATTGGGCCTGCCTTCATTTTACAAAAGGTGAAGTAAGGTATATACATATAACTTGGTTTGGGTGCGTTTCGCACATTGTTTACTTGAGGATTTCCGTTTTTTTACCCTGCCCACCATCATCGTTATCAACAGCAGCATCGATCTTTCCATAAAAATTATCAACATGATGCTTAGTTGCTTTATAAGCACAAGTTATACCGCTCTGTGTACGTAATGGTATCGTGTACACATGTGAAACTGGTGGAAGGTAGAAGCGGTAATCATTGTAATTACAGGAAGGAGCTATTTGTACCGTGATAAGCGATAACTGAATGACGCTGTCGTGCTTCTTAACAATCATCCTTGTTACTGAACTTAGAGAAACAAAATGCGTGATGTAAAAAGGGCTCTGTGCATGTAGTAATTGATTATTGATTACCATAATCCCATGTGCCATTACTTCATCGTAAAGTTATTAAGGCATTATAATATATATTGTTACCGTTGCCATTTTGCCATCATTGTGTGCATCATTGGAGTTAATTATAGAAATGAGCTTTCTTACCCTCTGCTATTCAGTAAAATTTCTTGTTTTGTTGTATAATATGATGCTAGAGCAAGTCAAACTGGCGGTGTCAATGTGTTGCTGACACATGGGTCTAGGAAATAAATTTAGTTAATATTTTTCATTTCATGGTGGCTTGTGTCAGAAATTCTTACTCTGACTATTGTTGAATTCTTTATTTGCATGTATCGCAGAACAGAACAAGTGGCGTGCTCAAATGCATTATATTATGCTGTTTTTAGTAAATGAATGCAATCAAAACAATTAAAATGAATGTATCATTTTAAAATTTTATCAAGGGCAAATATTCCAGACAGGGGTAACGTTTGTACATTTCTTGCTATAAAATGCATTTTAGATTAGCATCAATCATGATATGCTTCAAAAGGTCGCCATTCTGTTGATTTTATCTGTGGTACGACCGTTTCCTCCTATTTCTCTATGATTTTCAATGACAATTTTCTCGATTTTTATAAAATCCTATAAGTACTTTTTTTTAGTAATAACCAAATCGTGGAAGTATAGAAAATTACCATAAAGTCAAGGTGATCACGGGGATGATCACGGTGATAATGATAATGTTCTGTTTTGTGGCTTTGAAAGTCGTGTTGTTTCACACAACTGAGCAGCATGGGAGAACTGTATTCATTCTCAGATAAACAGTTAGAAATCGTGCAAAATTTTCATGGAAGGGTGTTTTTCTCAATGTACGATGATGCTTAGATAGGTACATGTATTGAATAAGTAGGTGAAAATCTCTTTGCTTTGCATACATTAACCATACTAGGCCGAAATAATCGCGTTATTTTGGCACTTTCATGGTTACTTTCATGTAGAATATATGATGAACATAAAATCAATGCCAATGAAAAACGTCTAGTTTTTATGCAAAGCACAGTCTGAACCCAATTCTTAAATCGGACGGATCTTATGGTTGTTGTCAAAGTGTAGATGATTTAATCCAAGCAAATTTAAATTTATTCCACATTGCATTCTGCATAGACTTCACACTTCACTCTATTAATAATAACTATGTTATAAACACTATACATGTTATGACGTAGTATGCTGAGTTTATTATGATGGCTGTATTATTTATTTAGGAAAAGTGCATTCAGCTGTAATAGCAATTGAGTTAGAGACTGAACTTTCCTACGTACTCAAGTGTTCAAGGTAATTACAGAAACATAATAATGAGCAAAAATCAACCATAATGTACAAAAAATGTCCAGGAAATCCGCTTTATAAAGCTTAAGTAATACTGACTGCGGAAGTTTCTATAGACAAGAGTCATCCAAAATACTTTCACATTTTTCCGTTCTGTCACTCATGGTTATGTGTGGTTCTTTTAACTTTCCATTCTCAGTGACAGCGCCTCTTCCTGTAACCTTTTATGAAATTCTGCCAACCAAGCAGACAAGACAGAGCTGAGGTAATACGGGCAAAGCTCAATACCCTTTTAGTGGTATTGATCAAATGATGTTAGGCATCATTCTATGAAGTGATCGGCACTACAGCTTTTTGCACTCTAAACTAACTTCCTACGCATAATATCATTTTGCTCGAGCCTCGAGTCCTTTATTATCCCCACACTACCATCTGAACTTTGTTTTATTTATCTGTATTGTGTCCCCACATAAAGTTATTTGCAAAAGTACAAAACGAGTAACGAGAGGGAAAAAACCGAGTGTGGCATTTACAAAATTAATCTTTGAAAATAAAATATCACAAAGGAAAAGACAAAATGTCTGTGCGTGCAATGTTATATTTATGTACAGCATTCACACAAGCGCCTTGCTGTGTTTTTATGCATGAAGTTTGCTTTTGTTATCTATTTTCTAGTTTATTATTACCGTTTCTACTTTCTGTCCCTATGGGACATGGGGAAAGATATCAGGTAAATATGCTCATCCTAAGCCAAATCCTACGAAACTCAAACAAAGTAGACCGCAAATAAAAACTCATAAAAGAGGAAATAGCTAGCAGTATTTTCATCAGGAGCAAACAAAAAACAGAAAAGCAGTGACAAAGGTGGTTAGAATTCTAGCGACCATCTACTACCTACACAGAAAAATAGCTAAAACTAAGCCTAATTTTCATTACAGTATAGTCTACGCTCAGGGCACAGATACTATGGTGATGATGTTATACATATTATTACCCATGTAGTTGTTTATTTTTGTTTGTTGAAAATGTAAAGAGCAGCCCGAAAAGTGAATATACCTGCTTGCGTATCTATTTCAAAGGTTACAAGCTTTGCTTTACATCACGAGTAAAATCAACAAATATATCAAATATTTGCACTTTTCAGTCAAGTTTTGACATTTTCAGGTAAATTAAGCATAAAGCAGAAAGTGGCATATTATTTATTTTCATGAAAAGCAAGCAAGAATTTTCAACTCTGTTAGGAGTGCTTTCTTTTACAAACAACGTAGAAAAGTAGAGTACAAAAATAGACAACAAATTTACCAATGTTGCATAATGCCCTTACTGTAACACCTATATGCAGTGGTAATTAGCATTGTAAGTTGCCTTTGCACTTGACTTTTGTGTGCTTCGCTAATTGAGCATGTCCCTCTAATGTATTTTACACTAGCTATTACTGAATAATTTAACATGAAATTGAAATGGTGTAGCTAATAAGACTTCAAAAAATATACGCAAAAGTTAACTTGTTAGAAATATTTTATCATTCAAAGTGCACACAACAATGTACGCTCTGTACAATTATTCACGCACATGTATATTAGTTTTCATGAAAACTGTGTCATGATTGCAATAAATTAATATTCTCTTTATGATACAAAATGCCTTAACCGTTTTTCTAGACACTATTGTAGTTCGTAGGCTCTAGACACCTTACAAGTGACACAACTGTATATTACACCAAAGCCTATGGCTGGACAAAATTATTTACATAACAGAATGGAATGCTCTTCATTCCAACGAGAGAATAACAACTTTCATTCCTAGGCAGGCCATTAAATTGAATCCAATTCCTAAGCCTTACGTGATGTTAGCCTTCTTTGAGTCTCAAGTTCCTAATTGTATTTATTTTCGTTGTCAGTCGTCACGAAAAAAATCCCTATTTAAAGACTGTCAACCTCACAAGTATTACACGCAAGATACATGAATGCCCGACAACCCCCTCCTAATTGTATATATTATCTACAACTATATCCATATTTTCCTTTCACAAAATATTAAATTTCACTGTAAAAAAGGTTGCCTTCTGTTGTAAGTGCGTGCATCAAAGAACAAAAAATATTATAATAATACCATGGTAATCATCACGTTCATCACCGCCATCCTTACTTGACTCTAAATGCTCTTTTAAACATGCCATGCCATATAAGAAGGAAAAACTGTCTTCGCACCCAGCCAAGTCAACCTCACGCAGCCAAATCTCTTTCGAATTCTCAGCAGCTCTCTCTTTTTTTCTCACGCGTATATATAACATCAGCATGATCATCATTATTATCAACACATTACGACAGAAAAATAACAATAAAATGGTAAAAAATTAAAACTAATGCATAAAATGCAATACATGTAAGGAACAAAATGGAGGTGTTGTTACTTGCTGCTGAGACTGTTGCAAGTTGACGATTGAAAAATATGTTACGCTTTTGGTTGCAAAATACCTCTTGATATAACCATTTCATGCCATGCCATCGCTATTATTGTTCGAAGTTTTTTTTTAATCGAGCAAACCAAGAGCCCATAAGATCTAAATTAATGTCTGCCTCTGCCTACCTGCATGTCTGTCTATCTACCTACCAAGCACATCGTGCTGAAAAGAATTCTTTTTATTTCTAAAAAAAGTAGCTTCCTATTAAAGATACGGATGCCCCAACTGTTCCACCATCGCTATCATATATATCTTGAATGGTAGTATTCATTCCTATTATTTTTTGCACTATCTGCTGTGGTAATTTCTTGGTTTTTTGGGTTTTCAACCGTTTTGGCTGGCATAAGAGGCATGCTTGTCTGCTGTTGTTAGTCTTTTTCTTTGTGCCATTACAACAACAAAATTCTTACTGTACTGCGTAGTAATATGAGAAACACAATGGCAATATGCATGCTAGTATGCAAGATGAGAAAAAACCTTTCTTTTTCCTTCTTGGTTTCGTCCGCAGGTAGGAATTATATTACAAGTGCTAGACGAAGCCAAATGCAATATCACGTAATGTAATATGTAATGCACGACTGTGTCGTCAAGTCTCGTTCTTCGAATGTGTAGTGTGCAACCAGCCAGTCTCTCCGACTTGGCCTGCTTTTTCATTTTCTTTCATACCTAAAGTAGAGGTAGGTAGTCTTGGTAATAGTATTATATTCTGGTGCACGACGCTGCACGTTATAACAGTCTTCTGTATTGCGCTGCATTTGGCCAGCAAATTTTTGGTAAAAAAAACTTTGTAATACTATGTTGTAGGTAGGTATGACGGCTGAATAAAAAAGGGTATCTCCTTTTGAAAATCCTCCGCAAAGTCAACAGATTCAATAAAAAATGGCTTCCTAGCTTCGAACATGCACACACGCTTTACGTGATTCTTCTTCGATTCGCTTGCAATTTGAGAACATGAGAAAATGAGAACTACACAAATAGCATAGCCCGGCTCTGGCTTGTGTGCAAAACGACAGCATAAAAAACGGTCTTGCCTTGTCTTTTGTAAATGCCTTTCTTTTTCATGCACAAAATGTTTTGCTTTTTTGGTGTGTAGCAGATTAGTATTGGATATTGTGGTAGCCAGCGCCAGTACAACAATACTCAACAAAATGAGCATCGTGCTGCTTTGATGCTGGTTACACGGTTGGCTTGCTAGCTGAAAATTTTCTTGCAGACAATTTCTGCAGCGAGCAACAAACAGAGTACATATTATAGAGGGTTATTTTGATGAAATTGAAAGAAGAGGCCAAAGCATGAAGGAAAAGACTTAAAAGCAAGAAGCAGCAGCGTTGTTGCCACAAAACAGTAACTTTTATAATGGAATTGTATGCATGTGTGTGAACAAGGATGACTGGCTATATGCTACAAGAAAATACCTTTGACATAATATTCAATGTGATTCTCTTTAGTAAAGTCCATTAGTGTTGATCCTCTTAAAGAATGTATATAGGATGATTATATAGGCACTAGTCACACTCTCTGCTTTTAAAAATATAATGGGACTAAGATGGACTTTCTGCAGCATTTTAAAACTTGGTTACCAGTTACTACTGCTGCTACAAAGTGATAAATAATAATGATAATGATTCCACCACATTGACTCAGTTCTTGGTACACATCTAAAGGAGTGGAAGCCAGCAGCAGCCTGACCGGCCACAAAGAGTAAATATATGAAAAAGAAGGCAAAACTAAGAAGCATGAGAGAAAGAGCGATAAATATGTACAAAATGTGATCTTGATGATTCTCTATGGGCAAAGTGCTCTTTGTGCATAGCTGAAAAGTAGTCGAAATAAAATGTATTCCGCGTATCACACAATGTGATTTTAAAGTTGCAGTAATATGGGTAGTAGTAAGTAGCAGCAGCAGCAGCGCTTTGAATTGAGAAAGGGAAGAAGTGGTAATACGACACAGTAGTATTGGGATTTGGTATATCCCAAACAAACACAGTGTGTAGTTGCTCCATATAACAAGCAGAAGCAGCGTCGTTGTTCTCCTCTAGCTGCTTTGAGGATAGGGGTAAATTTTTGCTGAGAATGTGGCTACCATGTTTGTCAGTCTGTCTCCAACAACAACAATCAGACATAGGATCATTTAAATGCTTTGAAAAACCTTGTCCATATACCAATTTGAAAGTTTAGTATGAATGACAGTCTAACTTGAATTAATGCATTTTTGGTTTATTTTGCATGCTGGTGGAGGAAGGGAATACATATTTCTGGACAACTAAAATTCATATTTACAAGACAAAGTTGCTAATTTAAATGGAGACTGCTTCATTTAAGGTTTGTTCTCCACGTGCATCTCGCTACCTTTTTACAATTCAAACTCCTCTGTTCAAAGCACTTTGCGTTCATTCGTTTTCCTCTTTCCACAACAATAAAAATTACATCTATTTCACCCCTTGTGGATGAATGTATGAATGTACATACTATCTGTAGATGTGCTTACTTGCACATTTTATCTGTCTCTCTATGGTAGTAGTTGTAGGAGGACGCAGACAAAGTATTTAGTAGACCACTATACTCTTGTTCTATCTCTATTGCTGCTGCCCGTAGTATTCCCCTGATATTTATATAAAAACTAGGGAATCCTGCTTCTCTTCTAAATGATTATCTGCCATCATAACATTATCCTGATAAGCCATATAGTAATAATGGACAAAAAAGCTTAGGCACATCAAAGACAAACTGGTAAATAATAATGATAATGATACAGAGTAGAGTAGGAGAGTACCTACTGCTACTACTACATAGTATAAGGCACTCACAGTTATGTTCTATGTTTGTTGTGTGTGTCTTCTATTTCATCATTGTATAATATTTTTTTCTGATTATGTGTGTGTGCTAGCCTCTTATATTACTGCTGCTGCTGTTGCTGCTAAAAAAGTGGAGAAGAGCAAAAAAGAGAGAAGGGAATAAAAATACAATATTAATGGTTTCTTCAGTGTGAGAAATAATAATGAACCGTGTTTGTTGCTCCTTCTGTGTGTCTGCTTCTGCTGCCTTTTCCAACCATGGCTATGAGAAGTGAGGAGTGTGTTTCTGCCTCTATACCTCTTCTCTCTGCCTTCTGCCCAGTGTGAGCGAGTAAATGAGCGAGAGTGATGTGATGAGGATATCGAGGAGTATTGACTATACATACATAGGTGAACAACAAGAAGGGGAAAATTGTTAATCGGCCACAAGACCTCTGGTAAAGCAGGCAGGCCATCGTCGTCGTTCTCAAGTTGTTGTCAACTTGGTGTTGTTCAACCGAAAAAAGACAAAACAAAAAAGTGCACTAATAAAATAATACATGAATCATAACAATCACTGTTGCAATACATGTATTACATATACCTACATAATATTCTTATGAAATCTCTTTGGTGACTAAATACATATTACTGATCATCAACAATTTGCAAGAGAGAAAGCAACGAGGAAGAGTAAGTAATATAATGAACTACCCACGCTGGAAATCGGAATGATTTCACAGTAAATAATATTAGTTGCCATAATATCATTATTATCTATTATTTGTGAAAGTGAATACAGAAAACTTCTCTGAGAAATAATTGTTGGTTGTTGCTGCGTGCTACACAGTTATTGTGCTACACTATGGGATATCGATTTTTTGTGCTGTTGCTGAAAATGGAATTATTTTGTTTCCACAAGTCAGAATAGTCATTATGCTAATATTTGATTCGTTTCTGAGCTTATCTTTTGAATAAAGATATTTAGAAACATCAAAGTTTCATTATACCTAATTGTGAAGCATCGTATGCATTAAAAAGTGAGTAAGTGCGCTTGTATTATTCTCTTCTCACTTGAAACTTTTACAAGCACAAAATAGTTTGTTATGCTGTGAGTACTAATAATAATAAGAACCGCTAACAAATCTAGAGAGAAAAGTTGAGCATGCACAATTGTGCGATACAAAAATGATTGGTAAAGATGGTAATAATATAACTGTCTTTTACGGAGCATTTCATGCAGCCTCAATTTATTTACACAAGAACCACATTTGGCTGTAGACACTGAGCCGAAAAGACGAGATTTTACATAACCACAATAAACACTTTACATTAATTGAATGACTTGTACTGGAAATCCTTGATCTGTAGCAAGTCGATAGGATTTATTACATTTTTGAGTATTAAGGACACATTCCAGTGAATGCTGTACTTAATAGAAAGCCATAAGCTGCTGCAAGATTCTGGAAAATGTACAAGTAATCAGCATCTTTACTTTTTAATCTCGACATTACGACTTGGATACTTAACACGTTGTTAGTATCTTGAGCATTAGTGCATTTTCAATGTTGTTGTTCTATCCAGTACGTTTAACATAATATTTAATATATTAGTTATCATGTGTACAAACACTTCCCGAAACTTGGCGATGATTTCATTCTTTGTCAGACAAAAAGTTCAAACAGTCTTAATTAGCAAAATACTTGCACACTATCGAAATATGAGGTTTGTAAATACAAACTTCTTTGTAAACAATAATTGCAGGCTAAATGAATGAGTTATTCATTGACTGATTATCATTCTTCTTTTCTTCACATTTATGACTATGCTAATTGCAAGTTATTACTGTGAATATTATTAGTGTTTTACCTGGCAACAAATTAAGCAGTGTGCCACGCCTGCTGCATGTAAACCCATTAAAAATCGTCTTGTTTCTCAAGTATTGCATTAAGTAACTACATTTTACTGAAAGAAAGTCGGGAGCCCATTGGTTTAGATCTGATCATTGGTTACCTCTTATGCCAGTGCTTCAAAACAATTTAGGAATTGATTTACAGTGTCACTTTTCGGATGAATTATTTTCAAGAGATTGGCCAACTTGATATGTCTATTTTGAACATTTGAAAAAGTTTTTGCTAGGAGAGTATAAAAATCCCATGTCCATTTTAGGACAAGTTAGCAGATGGATGGTGCGGAAAATGATTGCTCCTACTGACTTGTTATTTTTATCACCACATTTCAAATTGCTTCTTATTGGCCCTCTCAAAGTGTAAGTTTGATGATTAGTTTGCACCGCAATATAATATCTAGTCTTCGAAAAAGACGGTTTTGACTGGCTGGGATACTTTTATATTTGCACTGATTTGCAGTGTGCGAAGTTGTAACGCGGATGCTGTATAAAAACCGTCATAACATAATAATAGCTAATTTTATGGCTTTTCTGCTGATCTCTCTGTCCGCTTTTATCTTTGAAATTCTAAAAAGGAGTATAGGCAGATGCAACGGTGCATTTGTCTCGTCGTCAGCTAAACTGTAAAACGTATACCTAGGCGGTAACTTTTATGGTTTACTTTTTTCATTTGACATGCATAATGTTTTTGCACAATTTGTAATATGATACAAGATTCTGAAAGATGAGGAACCAAAAGTTGTATTAGACGCACAGTAGTAGTTCATTTAAATAGCATTTTTACTACTCTGTTGAACTTTATCTTTGTTATATAACATTCTGTATCTCCATATTTGTTCATATCGTTATTATCGTTGATACATTAACTCAACACCAGGCATCAACATAAAATCATGAATCATGTATATAATGACTTGTGAAATGTATCCAGAATGCCAACTTTTTGAGTATTTATTGTAGAACTTGACTAAACTGTACAAACGTTGTTGTGAGACTCATCATCATATCAACATCAATAGTTTCTTATCAGTCATCCTCATGAATAACAAAGTGTAGAAAGCCATAAAAGAGCAAATACGGGAAAACATGGTATGATAGTATAAAAAACGTGATGACGATTAGTCAGACAAATAATTTTTATTGAGTGAAATCGGATACGAGATTCACTTTCAACAGTTCTTTGTTAAAGCTGGCACTGGAAAGGTCGAACTTTGTGTGAGCTTCCTCTCAAAATACATAGCACTCAACAAAACGTGTAGAGGTCTTTTGCTACCTTTTCCATTCAAAGATATTTATAGATATAGAAATCGAAGGTGTTGTGACTAGTGTTTGTACCCTAAACAAAGGCATGCTGCATACGCAGAACCCTATATTGGATGTGTGTGCCAGGTGCTGACAAAGATTGGAGAATGCTGAGCTAGCTTCCTATTTGAAAGTAACTTTCACAAGAAACATGGTATTTCAAGGTAACGACAGGAAAAAGTTTCAGATTTTTTACACTTCATTTGCAACGTAACACCGGTAAACTTTCTACACAGTATTTTTAATACATCCTGGAAATTAAAATTAATTATGAAGTAATGAGCATTTTTACTTCTTCAAAATGGCTTGTAAAGTCAGATGAATAAACGGGACATGATAATGATACTCTAAATAGGAACCGGATATGCAAGAAACTAGTACTCTAGTTACTTTAGTATAATATATCATTCATCTTCATTTCAAAAGACTGAACGCATCTAACCTAGAAACTCTATTAATCATTGTTGTCATATACAAGTTACATCATAAACCCTCTTGTCTAGTGTCATCATAAATTTCACAAATAAGCCAAAGCTCATCAAGTAATTCAAGAATTCTTAATTGAAAAACTGCAGTAAATTAACATTTCCGCGTAAGGCTAGTCGAAGTGCCTGCTAAACTTCCAATCTTCAAGTACAATTGATACTCAGATGTTCTTGTCTTTATGCTTGATCAACAGCACTCCGCACTATTTGCGTTGGCGTTGTGTCTGGTTTCTAGTCTGCATTGCATTTGTCCTGTGGGAATATACCATTTGCTATATAATGCTATATAATGCATCACAGTTAAAAATTATCATGCCATCATTCATCACCAATTTGCTTAATAAATAGGCTAAAGTAAAATTATTAGATTTAATTTACTGCAGTTAAAGAATGCCGGCTACATGTATAGCTAAACGGCAAAAGGAAAGATGGATTATTATGACCACAGTAATAACAGACATTACAGCTCTGTTACGTTAGCAATCCAACTTACACACCCAATCAATGTTAAGTTTTTGGCTAAGTAAACACTTTGAGTGAGCTTTCTGTAATAAACTGTAATATTAATAACACTATATAACGCATGAGCACACTAGTATAAAAAGTACAAAGGAAGTACATTACATTGATGTTCAAACACAACCAAAAGGGGTAATTTACTATAACAATTAAAGAAGCTTAGTTCTTCTTACTTCCAAACAGAGTGTAGGATCTGGGTTCTGGGTTTTACGGACTGTACTAATTATATGGCAAAAGTCATTTGAATTCAATGCTCATATCCAAATTCCCAACTACTCCATGTTCCTTTTCAACTACATCTTATAATTATTTACGCTTTTAAAATAACAAATTGCTTTCATCCTTATCCTGTGCTAGGATGTAAATACTAAATTACTACTACTGCACAGTTTTTTGTGGAAAGCATGAAATCAATATCCGCTATAAATAAGTAAATCAAACGTTGCTTCCATATAAATTATCCCAATTTCCACGCGCTCCGATAGTTAGCAAGTACTCATCGTGTTACAGACATGGTACTTTGGTACTTCAAAAAACTTTTTTTTAGTAAGGTCAGCACTTTTGGCTCAATTAAAAGGTAGAAAAGTCATTCACTTACTTGCACTCTTTAGTGCCACTCAAGCAAGCAATATGAATCTCATAATAACAAGTACAATGAGTGTGTTTCAAACATCAGCAAATCAGAGTTGAAGAATACAAGTAAACTATTACAACCGTTTAAGCACATCCCCTGTGGTGATTAGTGGGCACAATACAATCTTAAATTAGTTTGGAAATTTTCATTGAAGTAGTTAAAGATCATTTAAGAGTTAAGCCATCTCGTAATGGGAGCTCTGATGAAAACATAGTAGCAAAACGCAAAAGTAACCCTTTTGCTGAATGGTCGAAGCAGAAATTTTATTTTAATCATATAGTGGGCCTGTTATAACCAGACTAAGTCCTTTTAGCCTTGATGAAGTACCGATTTTCGAGTAGAAAAGCCACAAAGATCATTATAATTTGTAAGGCGATCATTTTCAACATCAGCTTCACACCATAATGCACGAACGGTACAAAGTAAAAACTTGGTAGCTTTAGGAGTTTGAAGTTGCACAAAAGGAATTAAGCTCTCTGAAGCATTTCTGCATGAGGAGTGCACAAAATATCCAATTATTATGCTAACCAGTTACTAACCTCTTCTTTCTACTACCCACGAGTGCTTATCGTCTCCTCAAAGGAGCGTAATAACATTATTCCATAATGAATATACTGTTGCTATTGGTACAATATCGAGAGAACGGTGGTGCGCATAAAACTGCGACCACCGCAATATCATCATAATGCTTTTCCTTCACAATGGCTTACCTTGGCACATAATCATATTTATAATGCTCAGGTAATAATATTATTTTTGCTGAACTACATTTAGGCTGCCACACTCAGTCTTTTCTTTCATCAAAGCAACAAAGTCAAGTTAAGTGTAGGAAGAACGGCTACTATGCAAAGAGGCATGATGAGAAGAGAGAAACTTTTTTCATCCTGTTTTTGTGTTGTTTAAGATGATGATACGAGTTCATGGTTGGTATTATTGCTTTACCATCATCCTTTATTTTTACACATTGATATGTGTGATGCCTCTTAAATAACCTGCTCCTACTTAACAGTGCATTGCAATTTATCTTGCGATGATTAGGAATCATGATGACGGAATAATGAACATATCGAGTGAAATAACTGTGGCAAGCGCAATATCAGCAACACTGCGCGCGGTACGGGTACTGCAGTACGGTTTTTCGTTTCAAAAACACTACTTACCTAGTGCGCTGTAAAGAGGGAGAAGGGAAACCGTAGTTAAATAGATCTACATATTGTTGCGCATTGTTGTGTACCTGTTCTCTGCATGCATGGCAATAAAATGTTAAAGGTATAGTGGAAAGTTGGGAGTTGCACTGAACGGGTAAATAGATGTATGCATGTAACATATATCTTGGGGTACAGCTACTCACAACAGCACCTAGCTACATTGTTGCTGGTCTTTGATTGTTGAGATTTGTAGTTGGATATTGTGTCTGCATAAGAAATGCAGCAGCAAACATGGTTTTTCGCAAAAGCGCTGCGCTCTCTGGGTTGTTGCATTGAGGACGCTGAAATTTCATTGTTGCTCTTATTGTTACGGCACATATATCTCAGCAAATGTGTACGGATAATAATTGTTGCTGAAACTGAATTGTAAACACCCGCAGTGTTTTAATGCATGTACATACATTAAAATGGTTCAACGTAATAAAGTACGCTGTGTGCAGTTAGTTGAAAATGCAATAGGTTCGTTGCGTTGGCATCAGTGTCTATTTCAGTAAGCAGTGCATAATAACATTTTAAAAAAATATGGGAGTAAGATGCATTGTTATTGCAACTAGGCAACAATATTAAAGTTATTGCAGATAGTACACATCAACGTTACTTTTAAATGTACTGTGATGCAGTTTTGCAAGCAGCATGTATATTATATATATGTATGCATTGAGTATGTATATTATGATGATTGTTGATGTTACTTCTTCGTCGTCATCACAGTAATGATCATGTCTATTAAGAAGTGCGGTTAGGGAAAGTAGCCATTTTTGACGAACGCAAAGGCATGGTTATTATCTTTACGCAGCACATAACCAACAATTATTCGTATTTTCTTTACATTTTCGAAAGGCACTTTAAAGCAAAATGGTAAAGCTAAAGTGTAGGACGTTCTAAAATTTGTGAAGAGTTCCTAATTGTTTGCCTTTTTGTTCCCTTTTCCGCAACAACTACACAGATGGAACCATTATTGTGTCATATTGAGAGAGATTCGTCCAGCAAGCAGAAGCAAACGGAAAAATAAGGCTAACCCACAAACGACCATAATGTCAGTTTAATGATGTGGCTGTGGACAAGCTAAAATTATCTTGGTGAAAATGGATCTGCTCACGTGCTACTCTACAGAGGACTTTTGTTGGACATCATGACACAGCCTATGGTATTCCTGGAGGCCTCACAGTGGTGATAAATAAATGAAAAGAGAAATTTGTGCCGTGTGATTTGTGCGGAATGATGTGAGCCCCTAGTTTGAGGAAACTTTGTCCCTTCATCGAAAAAAATATAGCCTCTTGTGGAAAACGCAGGAGGTCTTGAGCTAAAGTACAAAGATAAATGGTGTCACGACAACATCCTGTCCATCGGGGAAAATGATTTATCTGTGAAGCATGCATGGAAAAAATTTAGCAACGCTTCAGCTCTATCGATTTTTGATCCCGACTTTGGAATAAGCAATAATATCAAGAAAGCATGTCGTCCGGAATTCCAGAATAGTTTTCCACCTCACAAGCAATACTCGTTCTAGCCAGTTTTAACTTTTCTCACTTTCCCCGTCGATTTTATCATTGGGCTTTATTTGTGTTAAATTAAGCAATAATGATTGTTCAACAAATGAAGTTTTAAAAGCCATGATGGGCTTATCAGTTTGATGGACAGGAAATAATGCCTGTGCTGTAACTACAAACAAAAACCCACGCGTACGTGCTACTTGACTGTAATATATTTATCTGCAAACTTTGTAAGGAAAAGTAAACCTTGTGACTACGAACAAAGAACAAAGACAGGTATCCTCTGAGTTTGCGAACAAACAACGCTATGTTTGCAATGTGAGGTGTGGTGACCATACTGTTGCCATTTTTGACAAGTGCAAACATCAGCATTGTTTTCGACACTGGTAGAGGATTTTCATACCATGTACTGAAAAGTGTTTAAATCTTTTGGCATAATATTAGTTGTCCGTGTTTTCCGGCAGCCGTATAAATTCCCTACGTTGACAACGGTTTTGACAAAGACTTTGTCATAGGAAAAGTCATATACCTCATCCGCTTGCCTCCTTTCACGGTTGAGTGTAATTGTTGTTCCGTAGCAACAATATTATCGCGCGACCGCTTTATCACCCTCCTCATTATTCGTAAAATATTCAATAATCATCAGTCAGTATTGCTAGGACCAAAACCAAATACTATTAAGCAACGCCAAAATGAGCAACACTCCAACAGATTATCAATGGTGAGTAAACCTAAAATTATTTGCGAATTGATTTTCAGCAAAAATATGCTAGTAAATTTACATTCATAATCAATGATATTTTTACGTAGCATTTTAAAATGTCAAGTGTTACATGATAATGTTTTATGACGATTTCAGGGCTTATGCCATTATGGACTCTTCCAGAGTATCCACCTTCCTCATTTCAATCCTTCTCATTGTCTATGGAAGCTTTAGGTATGTGTATGACAGACATTCACATTTTATTGTGATTCCTCTTGTCATTAAATTTGTATCTGCTGTCAAGTTTTGATTTGCAAGAACGAATTTATCAATGTATTTATGCACACTCATTCATGTACCACCATTATGATTCCATGACTACTCGTAAATACTTTTAATATAATATACCGGAAAATGAAAATTGAGGAACAGTATATGTTATTATAAATTCAGTGTTTTGATTAGTCTATCGAGGAAGCGTTGAACTGCTTGTCGACAGACGAAAACAAAATTTACGAATGCTTTTTTTAACAAACTGATTACAAGTGCTTAGCTGTTTACATACTAGGTATTAATAGGTATGTATATTTATCGAACAAAAAAGATGATTGATCATGGTGGCTACAATGATGAGTGTTCATAAAGTAAAACTTTATAAATTGAGCAAATAGGAAAATGTAAAATGATGGCTTATGTGACATTGACCTTTGAATTTGCTTTATCATCACAGGTCATTAAACATGGAGCAAGAAGCTCGGGAAAGGGAGAAAGAAAAAGAACTTGCCAAGTTAACTGGAATAGCCGCCAACAACGAAAGCAGTATGTTCTTTTCCATTCTATGTATGTTATTTAATTGAGGTTAAACACTTTTTATATTTCGCATTGTTGGCATGATTTGATGAAGGTACATAAAATAACTATGAAAAAAGTGACCATAATGTTTACCGTATGAAAAAATTAGAACAAGATATGTTAATATGTTATGCTTCTGGTGCTAAACAGTTTGTACAACTGCGTACTAGTGTCCGATTTTTATTCAAAGAAATGCCATTCATATTACTGAGTCAACAGTTTCAAGAAGAACGTCTAGACTCTAGACAGCCATCCATCTTTGATCTTAGATAAAGTCAAAAGCACGTTTTAAGTAGACAGAATACCGACGTGTACATGAAAACATGCGTTTCAGAATATTACTACTGTTTGTATTTTTCTAAAACGAATGATCTCATAGAGAAATGCGGATAATGCTCACAAAGCACGTGCGCGATCATTGTTTTCTTTGTGTATTTTGGGTACAAATTGATCATAAAACACAATTAATGACATGCCATTGACATTGACAATGCGAATACAATGAATAATGAGTACAGCGATCTGGCAGTTGCCATTAATATCATTGCATGTTAAACATTGGCACGCCATTAAATTTGTAACCACAATCGGTTGTATTGGAGCCAATAAAACTTGAATGGTAACATTACAATAAAAAGTGATTTTATGAATATAGCTTAGCAAACAAAATATAAACATTTCTTGCAATAATATTTTCATTGTTCTCAGCGTCAACAAAAGCACGTTTTTGTGTACTCAAAGTTATTACCATTTTCGACCTACATTAACAAAATGCGGTTGCCTAAAAATAGCTTTTATGCTCACTTTCTTATGTCATATCCCTGGTCTCTTCTGGGCGAAACTTTCAAGATCTCCTTAATTCATGTGGGATTGTTTTTTCTATTATATGATTTCTAGATGTACAAACGCTGGACACAATGCAGGCACTATGCCTGCCTCTTGGGGCTTCCATATCCCTTTTAGTGATGTTTTTCTTCTTTGATTCCATGCAGATGTTATTCGCTATCTGCACCGCAGGTACAAAATTCGAGAGTGGATTACTATGGGCTCCAGAGATATTGGCGAATTTTAGATTTTCATGTGATAAAATTATTGAATGTGTTTACAGTGATAGCAACCATAGCGTTGGCTTTTCTTTTGCTTCCGATGTGTCAGTACATCATACGACCATGCTCCTCAGGAAACAAGTAAGGCTATATTTCTTTGAAATCAGTGGCGCTGCCACTGTCACCCGCTAAGCGGATTTTAAGCTTTCAAACGTAAATTACCTATTGTTTTTATTTTCCAATAATTGTTCTAGAATATCTTTTGGCATCTGCGGAAGATTTACTGGAGCAGAACTGATGTCATTTTCCCTTTCAATCACCATTGTATGCATTTGGGTTCTCACAGGTCACTGGCTGCTAATGGACGGTACTATTTTAATGAAATGATATGATATTTGTCTTCCGTGTATCACCATATTAATGTGCCCTTTGTGTTTTTATGTATTCAACAGCGATGGGAATGGGCCTTTGCGTAGCATTTATTGCATTTGTGCGTCTCCCCAGTTTAAAGGTTTCTACTTTACTACTTACCGGGCTGCTCATATACGACGTATTCTGGGTGTTTTTCTCATCGTACCTATTCAATGCCAATGTCATGGTGAAAGTAAGTTTAATGAAATCCATTTTTACAAAGTTGATGGCTTTCTGTTAGAATCAATTTAAAACCAATCATTTTAACGTGTATAGGTTGCAACACGACCTGCAGAAAACCCAATGGGTCTGGTGGCTAGAAAACTCCATTTAGGAGGTGTCGTTAGAGAGGCTCCTAAGCTTTCTTTACCTGGAAAGCTAGTGTTTCCCAGTATTTACACAACCGGTCACTTTTCGATGCTTGGCCTGGGTGATATTGTAAGTGACTTTATGATTATAGCTATGTATATTTAAAAACTTTTTCAAGAAGCAATTAACTGAATATTCGAAATGTTGTTGTAGGTGATGCCTGGGCTGCTTTTATGTTTTGTATTAAGATATGACGCTTATAAAAAGTCACAAGCTATGCACCTAGGTGAGTTAGGTGTTCCCAATCCAACGCATCTCAGTAGGATTAGGTAAGAAAAGTATTTCAAACTCTTTTGCAGCAAGAGTCTTGCTAACCACAATGAAGTCAATTAAGCCATTGAAAATTAAAACCCTTTTTATATTTGTTTTAGTTATTTTCACTGCTCTCTCATCGGTTACTTTCTTGGACTGCTGACAGCTACAGTTTCCTCGGAAGTATTCAAAGCAGCCCAACCAGCACTTTTATATCTTGTTCCTTTTACTCTTTTACCACTTCTTACCATGGCTTATCTGAAGGTACACTATTATTGACCACAACTTAATTTTTTCTAGAGAGAAAAAACGTTTGTTCAATCCTATAACTAATATTAATGACCCGTTTTTTACCCCTTAAATTTACCATAGGGTGATCTGAGAACAATGTGGAGCGAACCTTTCATAACGCATGTTCCATCAAAGCACCAAGACGTGTGACACCAACTCTACGCATCCACATCGAAATATGTTTAGTTTCTTAACGTTGTATCATCAATTTATTAATACCAATATATATTCATGAACAAAGGCGCCAATCGAAGGTGTCCGTGTTTTTGTGGTAGCTGTGAACTATAATTACATGCCTAGATTAATTATATTACACTGGTAATTTACTTAGCTACTGTTTGTTCTCTCATTCGTTATCAATTGCCGTTAAAATATAGAGAAAAAAGTAAAATGCACAAATTATCGTTATATACACTTTATATATGAATTACATTGCCGTGTAATATACCATTGATATAGGTAGACCTACACAACCCAACAACATCTATATTATCAGCTTTTTTCTTAATTGTCAAATAGAAGTACTGCTACTACTTCTTACTACATCATGATGAATAATGCGTCAAAAATATCAACAGTAATTGTAAAAATGCTACTTACGCGGCATGATAAAAAAAATGGACTGAAAACGCTATCTGTCTAACAGAAAGTATTATTGTAAAAAACAAAGCAAGAACTACACAAAACTTTAACTAACCAAAATAACGTCGGGTCTAATACTTTCAGTCCTATTTTTAAGCTGAATCTCTTTGTTTGTTTTTTTGTTTGTTTTATATTCGTACATATTATTACAAATACATTTATATTCGTCTGGAAAGAAAATCTCTCTCCCTACTCTGTCCCTGTCACTAAAAAAACTGCAACAAAGACTTTTATTCTTTCGTTTTGTTACACTTGAGAAAAATACCAAAAAATATTATTACAATGATGATAATCGTTACATTATAACTGGCTGTCATGTAGGTACATTAAACTACTAGAAAGATATAACAAAAGGAAACTGTAGCAACTACATTCATCATTCATTCAGGCTAAGAGAGTATATAAGTACATTGTAAGAATTTTCATTGTCTGTAAAGATAACTTTTTTGTCATTATATTCATTATATAAATATTATGCATTGCTATATATTGTATCTACGTATTCTAGAGAGATGATGTGATATTTTGTCGTTTTTTATATATAAAAGAAACCACTAACTGCAACCTAAGTTTAAAAAAGGAAACAAATATTATGAAACTGCGTCTCTAACTACTTGTACTATTAATACTTCTACATCTGCTATAAAACCAGTATGATGGTCATATAATAATCAGACAACATTATAATATCAATTATATCATTACCACCTGTTTGTAATGTTGAATGATCTTGTAAAAAGTAGACAAGACAAAAACAACGAAGCTCTGAAGTTACCATTGTGTAGGAAAAGAAGCACTACAACAAAAAACGGCGGTGGAGAAAAGTCAGGCAGTGAAATGAAGTTTTATTTTAAACACTCAATTTATGTGTTTTTACACACTTACGTCACGTGCACGTGGGCCACTGTTCTTTTGTTTTTAACCAAAAAAATCATTAAATCGTTTGAGAAAAGTAATTTCGACAGAGGGAAAGTGGGAAAAGGTGTATAAAAACAATATGCTGGAAGAATGACATGCAAAAGGAAAGGAAAAACTTTAAACTACAAAAAATCTACCGTTGACCGTTTAAAATATTATAATGTCTGTTAGTGCCCCCTTTTTTGGTTGTTGAAATCATAATAGTCGCGCAGTTCAGCTCTTGAGACTGTTAATACTAAATATTATTATTATTATTACTTAATTGTATTAAGGTATCATCATCATAAAAAAAGCTAATTAATGAATCATATTCATTCAGATAAAAAGGAAGAAGATACGTACATTCAACAATACATTATATTTGTGAAATTACAACAAATTTTTATTATTCAATTTTTCGCTACTACATCGCATATTACGTGTATATTGTATAATATACTTATATAACTATTATAATTATTATTATATAATTATTATCATCCATTTATCATCATTATTATTAGGTACTGTACTAGACTAATAATAATCATCAAATCAAGATTATAAGTTTGTTACTTTGTATTAAAAAATAGAGAAGAAAAACTGCTTTTTTGTCACCATAACTGTTATACAATCTTACTTTACAGAAAATTTACATGGAAGAAAAGAGAAAGAAGAAAAAAACAAATAAAAAGTTAAACTTTCTACATATTACCTAAACAGTCTGTCTTAATTCCTTCTGTCATGGATACTATCACAATAATAATAAAATGATAATATGCAAATGAGACGGGTCTATATACTTTGACATGGGAATCCTGAGCATCCTACCGTTCCCTCCTGACAAAAAACTAGACCACGTAAAAATACCAAACTTTGTACACATCGTCTTTTAACATCGACGTCGCTTCTGTCATCCTTTTGTAAATATGATCAATTCTTAACCGTTAATTTAACGATAAAAACCAAGTTACGAAAAACGTACAGAATTTTACGAAATTTTACTTTAACATGGCACTAAAAAATGCCCTATCACATGTTATGAGTCATAAGCCTTATGACATTCAGTAAATTAATGCGAAGCATATGGGTTACCCATCCGTCATCAATAAACTTTCAATAAATTTTCAAGACATTATATCTAATCAACGGGCTAATCGATAATACTTGAATAAAATATACAATACAATAAACTGCAATCGAATTACCAAAACAATTTCATCGGGAAACTTTGCAGAACAAGAATGCTGAACCAAGACAAAACTGAAGCCTTTATATACCCGATTTTTGTACCCTCAGCTAAAAATCGGAACATTTTTTTTACAATGTTCCATTGTTTTAGCGGATATTCTGAATTCTGGCAGCTTGCCATGATTTCTCCGAATTTTAAACAATTGACCCATTATTGCGATAAATGGATAATGAATACAAACTTGTAAGTAAGTATAAATATTCTTCATAAAAGCATAAAAGCTTTAAAACGATCATCATAAAAAGACATTTGATCATATAAACCAGCATCCAAACGCTTTGCAAATAACGTCTGTGAACAAAGTAGAGTTGACCTGATTTAGTTCACAAGACTGGAAGTCACCAATAGCCCAGTGCTGTGTATCCAGAAGCCAATGCCAAACCCTCTGCCAAGATATCTGACATTTTTAGCGGGTTTAGCATCTCACAAAAGTAAACTTGACTGGAGCATCACGGGGCGGAGTCAGCAAGGCTTTTAAACTGCTGACTAGATACCGTTTTTGGTGCGATCAAGTTTACTTGACAAGGTAGTGTGAGTAGATCTGTATTTTGGTTAGGGTTTTTTGGTACGGCTGCTGCACCTGCTGCTTTACGTATGCCCTACTGTGTAGCTTTTAGAAAGGAGGACCAAACCACGTCTTTTTTCTGTTCTGTTTCTGCTGCTGACTGACTGCCTGAACGAAGCAATGCAAATTGAGATTTGACCGTTGGTTTTGTTGTGCGGCTCACTATAAGCCAGCTACAGAGAGTGGCTGCTATTTGCTATGCTTCAGAGCTCAAACTTGCACTCGCCTGTCTCATGTTTTTCTTTCTTTTGTTTGCTTTTTGTGTCAACTGTCGACTTTTATTTGTCTGACCAAAATAATAACATTTAAAAAAGTGGACAGTGATCCGTCTGATCAGTTTTATGGTGTGATTTGGATGCTGGATTTTTCCAGTGATTTGTTTAGTGAAAGGGGATATGAGGACAGAGAGGGAAAGTGTTGAAACACGACCGAGGGAATAAAGGACAGGGAAATAACACGGGTTTTAGGCAAGATTTAACAGAGGTGACGGTGTCTGCAGGTCTGTTAGGAGTTGTGGAGTGGTCATACATTGTTTTGTGAAGGAGTGGTCAGCTGTCTAGCTGACACGGTGACACGGTTGAAGGAGGACGTGAATTCTGCTGCTGTACTGCTGACTGATAAATCGTACAAGATGAATTCGTTAGGGTCAATTGGGGAGAGATCCTCGGAACTAAAGTCCAATTCTCCGAGTCAACGGCCATCGTACTTTGACTACTCCAGTACTTCAGGTCTCTACCCCCCGCAGCATACGTTTGATGAGGATGTTATCAAGAATTTGGAACTGGAGTTACTGGATGATACTGTGACTTCAGACACAACCAATAATATGACCGCGGAGGAGGAGAAGCTGAAAACCTTTCTGAGGATTCGGCCGATTTCGGATACCTGTGCCAAAATGGTAAATGCTTTGAATAATTCTAATTGAGTGTTATATACTGATGCATAAACTTGTATTGAATTTATAAGAACCTGTGTGTCTCTTTCATGATTGTACAGTCGTTGGAAGTAAAGGATGAACACACGGTGGTTGCTTATGCCAATCCAAAGTTGAATGTGTTGCTACAAGATCGTGGAAGGAAACAGTCTGAATTTCAGTTCACAAAAGTACTGGGACCAGAATGTGGACAGTCGACAGTGTTTGAAGAGTGTGTGACTCCTATCATTGAGAAGTTTTTGAAACACGAAAACTGCTTGATTTTCAGTTATGGGGCAACGAATTCTGGGAAAACGTACACCATGCAAGGTATAGTGATAAAACATAGCTCGTATTTAATAAGCATTGTATAGTATTGTAAGGTTATTTATTAAAACCCTTGTAATGATTTAACAGGACATGGAACAGAATATGGAATCATTCCACGCACTTTAGACTCCATTTTTAGTCGGATTCATGATCGTCAGTACAAAATTGGGAATATACGACCAAGCTTATATCAGTCTTTCATGCACTTGAATCAACAAGAAATTGAAGCTCTTCACGAGAAACGAGATCGAATTATTCAAGATGCAAATATTGTAAGTTATTGCTAAGCTTTAAACTTTTACAGCTTGTTGAGCATTAGTTTTGATATTTTTATTAATGCTTGTTTCTGTAGAAACAAGAACTGATGAGTTCTTACAGGCTAACTACTTCTCATTGCTCTGATAAAAGTGGAAGCACGGTGGACTTGGTCGGCGGTAAGTATCTTTGTCATTACCTTACGATTCATTACAGTCCATGGTCCATTTATAATATCGGATTGTTGTTTGGATTTAGCCGGTCATTGTTTTGACCCCAACGTGATGTTCACAAACACAACCCTCTACAGCATCTGGATATCGTATGCTGAGCTGTATAATGAACGGGTATATGATCTGCTTGATTCATCCACACTTGGCAAGAACAAACGTCGCAAGGAACTGCGGCTAATGCAAGACCGAAACGGTTTTGTTTACATCAAAGGTTAGTTAGTTTCATTGCAGCACATTTGATTGCATTAAACATGCCTTATCTGTAACATTATTGTTTTACCTTCTCTAGATCTTACCGAGTATCCAGTTACATCGGATGAGGAGGCATACAAATTGTTCCTCGCAGGTCGAAAGAATCTGATGTTTGCTTCAACGCAGATGAATCAACATTCTAGTCGCTCACATTCATTTTATACTATTCGTGTGGTTAGCATTGGAGTAGGTGAAGGTGCTGTTCCGTACCCAAAAACTGTTCACAGGTCAGTTGTATTCTAATATGTTTTAAAAATCATGAGTGAAATTTTGTTCCGAATTTCCTAATGCATACGGTGTTTTTATTCTCTGTAAAATACGCTTTAATATATGTACTTGCAGAATGACGTTTTGTGATCTCGCTGGAATGGAACGAGCCAACCAAACCGAGAATAGGGGATTCAGACTACAGGAATCGGGCAATATCAATAATTCGCTCACAGTGCTTCTTAAAGTTATACGAGTGTTAAGGTACTTTGAATAGTGAGATTAGTGCTGAGTTTGTAATTGTCAGTATTCCTTTGCAATTATGAATCACGATAATATTATGATATTCCAGAGAAAAGCAAACGCATAACGCCATGATAGAGACCATTCCATTCCGCGAAAGTAAACTTACTCACATCTTCAAAAGTTACTTGACATCAGCTACACACATTTGTATGTTGGTGAACGTAAATCCGCACCCTGCTATGGCTGAGTCCACACTCCAAGTTCTTCAAAATTCTGCTATTGCTAGCAACGTATGTTGCAGTTTATTTCTAACATTATTGTTGCATATGTTCATTCTTTGCAATAATTAGTAATTTAAAAATTACGACATATTTCAGGTTATTGTCTTTCGACCTATGGAGATCAACGTTCAAGCTGAACCAGACCTGCGTGATGTGAAACGGTTGGTAAGTAAGCCTCCTATACCCCCGAATCGGGAAGCAAAAGTAAAAAAGCCGATTGGTGAAAAGCGACCTCTCTCGCAATCGGAATCTGAGGAAAGTGATTCTGATGGGTATGGCGTGGAAACCGTCGTTGCACCAAAAACCATGTTGCAGAAACTAAAGTTACTGGAAACTGAGAACGCACTTCTAAGAGCCCGTCTTGCCGAAAGTGAGGCAGAGAAAAATAAAATTAGAGATGACATGATGAATTTATTGGCAGAAGAAAGATTAGTTTGGATGTAAGTTACATTCTAATTAGTTAAGTAGTATTCGTTTTTCTTAGACCAATCTGCAATTAGTTTATCTGCATTTTCATTTTTCTAGGAATAAATTACAACAATTGCGTGTGAGTGAAGAGGTTTACAATAGACGTCGTCTCTCACTCGTTTCCACAAAGGTTCAGTTATCACCCGGTAGCAAGTGTGGACGGTGCAGTCCTCCAACTAGAGATATGGAGGATATTGATGAAACATTTGAAGAGGACGAAGAAGTGGAAGAAGAAAGTGATAAAGAGAATCATTGAGATCCCAGTGTTCGTAAATTTTATTTAAAGTGATATGATTCTTCCATAAATTTTTAGAATTAAAGTAATAACAGAAATTGGAGTATTGAAGACGATATACAGAAATTAACTATATGAATTGTACAAAATAATGTTCGAAAAGGACATTTTGAGGGCGGTTGATCTTATATAAATCAGCAACAAATCCCTGTGTCATAGAATTGCTTTTGTTCTTAAATTGCCAAATGTTTGGCAAACATGAAGATTATTTGCGTACCGAACGATGCAGTTACAAAGTAGTTTCGTATTATAAAGCGCTGTTGCATGCAATACTACTTAGTTTACTCACATGTTATTGCATGCTTTTAAAATACTGATATTTATTGGAATAATGTACATTTCGCAGTTGTAAAAACAGCCCCTCATTACTTGCAGAGAATAAATCCTAAAGTAAGTTTTTATCACGGAGGTCAAACACTTTTTGAAAAATACATTGCGATAATGTGTTTGGTATTGAGCTAATGTTTGCTATTTTCAGTCGGTATATAGTCAATGTGCCGGAGGATATTTTTATATTCTAGAAGACTAAGGTAATTTTTAAATTAATGTAAGTCGTCTCAAGCATTTTGTGTATTGTCAATCATAACTTTCGTTCAATAAAAAATAGACACTTACTTTGTTTAGTGAGATAATAAATAAAGTGTATTTATAAATGACCGAATCCGGGCACGGTAGATTGTGTGCGCACTATGGTTTCAATCTATGTCATGTCACCTCTTATTTTGCCATTTTATCGCCATCGTTCATCGTCCCAGTGTCCATTCCCAGCGCAGTGCTACTCTATGACGTACTGAAATGTATATACTGTCCAGGGGGTGTCCGGCCAAGCACTCATAGACGAAATGAAATACCGACCAGTCATCTTGTTTTTTTATAAAAATGCTCCCAACTGGGACAAAACACCTTAAAAATAAGACAATGTTCATTAAATATGATGACAATTCTTGGGAATAATTAGGTAGCTTTTTGTTCATCGTGCTCAAGGTGACTACTTGATTGCTTTGAGGTGATGTTTCTAAATGATATGCCGCCGTGCCACATAGTCATATAATATTTTTGCATCATTTTCAAGAGCACTGTAGTAATATGGTAGTATGTTATGCCGTTTGGTAGGTACCTGAATAATACCAACACCAACGGAAGTTGGTATGTAGGAGGCTAGCTTTGAAGACGCTTCTCAAAAGCAACAAAGCGCACAAATGGGTTGTTTGGTGTGTAGGTAGCTCCGCTACTCAAGCGCTATATATTATCGAATTTGAGCAAGGTATTGTGCCTCAGAAGTACAAAGATGATCCACCAAGCGATGTTGATGCTCGGTTGGTGTGTAAACGAAAGCAAAAACGCGTGTTTTCATTAAAATACATGGTTTTTTGCACATCCTAACAAGACAGATAAATAAAAAAGAATGCCATCCACTTCGTTGTCGTCTTGTAAAGTCGACACCTTTCTCAATAAATAAACATGCATTCATGAATGTGATCAACAACAAACGTTTATTTATATAGATTGCGGATATACGGATTTTTTCATAGGATTTGTATTTGTATATTCAATATTTTAGAGTATTATTATTACGATTCTGGTGAAATACGTAATAAATTGATTGGGTTCGCTTTTCTGAGTATCTTGTTCGCTGTAATGCACAACAAATTGAATTTAGAAGAAGCACAAGTGCTCGCTTCTTGAAACGAGATGTAATCCAATTTATACACGTTGTAAAAATGTAAAAAGAGTATAACAGGCGTAATCACAAATATAATATCAATAGATCACATTCGAAGAAAAATCGGTGTGCACCTCCTTCCTGTTTTATGTTACATACAACGCTATTAGGGTTTGATGTATAAGGAGAGTAAACTCATGCTCCCACACTGACGGTGGGCATATCATTTATACAAAGGAACATAATAAGATACAAAACTTCGCATGTAAAAATGAAATCTCAAATCATAAAATGTCGGACAACATTCGACTTGGTAACAAAACATTCAAAATGAAGTTGGCTCTTGTAAGCCTATAAATATGTACATACATGTCGAAGCTATAAGGTTAAAAAATAAAATTGTAGGTAGTATCGTGAATTGAAGACTAGTTGAAGGACACACCCTTTAAAGTTACTATAATATTACATTCGAAAAGGTAACTCCTCAAACGAGTGTTCGGAAAGGTTGCCGATCGTCATATGCACATCAAAATCATAATTATCATCAAGGACTGTAGAAATCCTGAGTTGCGACAATTGAAAAGATTAATTTATATAAAGCCTCCTAATAATGGTAACAGGTTGCTCATATAAAGTTCAAAAGTATATTTTCAATAGAATGCCAATAATACTAGCCCAATACTCATGTAAAGATTAATTTAATTGGAAAAGGAAAATGGGGATTTAAGTCATTTGACAAAATGGTTTTGGTAAAAAGAGTTTTCGACATAATTCCTAAGACCCCTTAATCTTGAGAGTACATAAAGCTATAAAAGTTATACTATTTTTTCCGTTATCTGCCAAAGTGCACCTAAATCTGTTTTATAGGAAATGTCTAGATGTACCTTGAGAGAGTGGAAAATAAAATTTATCGTCATTTCGTGACGGTTTTGCTGTTTTAGCTTGTTAGTTTGCACTGGTATGCATGTATGTATGCATGTCTGTCGATGCTGCAACGGTACTAAAGGAATTTCGTTTAGATTTACACAGATTCGATTATTACCATGCTGATATATTGAAAACACAAGGTAAACATTTCTTTGAGGGATGTATAGTAATTATATGTTGGGTGGACAATCGCTTTGGGCTCTACTATTTCGTTTTCCACCCCAGTCTACTGACCATTTCAATTCTATCACTATAACGGATAATAGGTATGCTTGCTTTATATAGAGACCAAGTCGAAATTGGAGTCTTTTTGTGTAGTGTCAGGTTTTTCGCCTGAGCCACAAACCGAAATATTGTTTTTCGCAAAGGGATTGATTTCAAAGATCAATTTCAAATCATTACGTCATTATGTTTCATTCATGCTGCAAGCTGTTGTTCTTTAAGGAAGCGTGTTTCTATATAGCCTTCAAATGTATGTCGTGGCAATTTTCCTGAAAATGCAGAAAATGCAGACGTGAACTTGCATTGAAATGAGGATATGACCATTTTTCATAAATAAATCCGTAACGATGCAAAAAAACACTCCTTTTTGTTACTTACCGTTTTTCATTCGAAAAAATGGTTTTCACTTCCAAAGCAGAAGCCTGTTTCTAGCCTGTGCCTCACCAACAACAAGAAATGCAATTACTCAGCACGGCTGCATTCTTGGACTAGTTTTGTGTACAACACTGAAATATTTGCTGGGGTTTCCTTGACTTTGTTGCTAAGTAGTAGCATCATTGCATTGCGATGATTTTTTCATGCACATTTTCCGGCAATAAATATTACTTTCTGCAGAGAACCTTGTTCATGGTTCCCTTACAACATTATTATTATTACCTTTTTTAGCATACTAGTAATATTATTACAAGCATGAAAATGGCCTGCTCACATTGTCATCTCATTCCCCCGCATTTCGTTAAACGAAATTCGTTTGTAAGAAACTGGGAAAAGTGGGAGTAACTTGATGCAAAACCATAAATACCAAGGTTTTACAGGGGAGCTAAGACGAAGACACTTTTTATCTTTTTATTGCAGAACAGTCGTTACGACCTGTGCTCGCAAACAACGAGAATGTAAGCACTATATAAGAAAGGTTCTCATGTTTACGATGTACATGGAAAAGTAAATTTCACCAAGAAAAGAGACAAACTTTGCATGTAAAAGCGGTTCATGAGTTCATTTTATAAGCACATAAATACTGCAAAATGCGAAAAACTCTACAACTAAATCTCTCATTTTTAAAGACTAAATCTCAGAAACTGGGATGGAATGTACTTTTGACCTCTGCTAACTGCCTGTTAAACATTACAGTAAGGTAGAATGCATGCTCTAATTACAGTGTTAAGTGTTATTCTGCGAAAACCCGTGATTTTTGACGGTGTTCGTTGCAATCTATATGCCTGGAATGCTAAAAGTCTAGTATTACATGTAATGGGGTCTTGCTGACTAGAGTATAAAATACTGAAAAAAACTAAGATAGTCCGGATATCAGGCAGTACAACAACCACCGTTTACTAAACGCTCACGTACATTTTCTAAAGGCTGTGGTAGCGGGCGAGGTATTGAAAATAATGGCCACAACAGCACGATAAGACAAAAATAGCGATTTTTATGAAAAAGTTCCAAATGCATCTTGGTTCTCATTCTCCATACTCTAGTACAAACCCAGGGAAAACGTTCAAGCAGCGTTGGTATCATCATCAAAGAGAAAAAATATTATGCAAGGAAACGAAGAACTACCCACATTTTGAGGAAAAGGGCTCGCCTCCTCCGAAGTCGGGTATTATTACGCCGGAATAAGGAGGAGAAATTGCGAAAAGGGAAAGATGAATCTACACGCGGCCCGGACACGCCATAGCGGACTTTGTGTGTGTGTACCTTTTTAGACTAGAACAGAGAGAGAGAGAAAGAGACACACACAGAGAGAAAAGATCTGGCCTGCTAACTTTTTAGCAAGACTTGGATCTTCTTTATACTGACTAAGAATGAGAACGGAGAAAAATAGAGAAAAAAAGGAGAGAGAATAAAAAAGAAAAAAAAAGTTTTCTTTTAAAAAGTAGAATAAACAGATATGGCATGTTGAGAGGGAGGAGAAGGATAGGTAGATGATGAGGAAGATGATGATCATGATGACGGTACTAAGTATGTTGGTACAAAAAGGATGAAAAAGACTCGAGGAGAAGAACGGCACTTACTTATTTACGTAAAAGAGGAGAAAACACTTGATCGTCTTCTCAAATAATACTTTTTCTTGTGTGTCTGTGTCTATGTGTGGGCTAAAGTAAAGAAAGAAAGATGATAATAATGCATGCCTGCATATGAGTTACAGAGATAGGCATGTATGCATTTAAATATATACCTTGTGTGTAAAAAGTAGACACATAATATTCAGGTATGTATCTGCTTTAGTGGTGTAGGTTTGTTCCTTGCTCCCGGGTAATACTTTTCCTATACGTTTTTTTTTCACGAGGAAGTTTTTATGAAAAGCAGAGTTTAGAGGATAGAGAGAAAAAGAGTTCCGTTTTGTTGCAAAAAAATCATTTTTCTTTTTAGGTGGATTGGTTACTCCAGTACGCTTACTACTAGGATTTCCTTTGCCTGGTGCGGAAGGAGAAGAGAAAGAGCGAGAGAAAGAAGATGATTTAGCTCATAATAACGTGGGGAAAATCTTTTTAGAGGGAGAGAGCGAGGATCTTAGTAGCCTGTGCAAAGACCACAACGAGCTTCTCAATAATGCGTCCCACAACTCACGCTACCAAAGACTCTGCCTTGAACGCGAAAGTGAAAAGTAATAAAACGGTGTATTATCCAGGGCCATCCGGTGAAAAGCTCATGGCGCCCATCTTCCCAACATTATTGCACAGGGGAAAACGTAAAGTAAAGGTGTTTTAAAGTACAAGAGATACATTTTGTTGAAAGTGGAAAACTGGGGCAAACGGATTGTATCCCGACAACCAGCAATTCTCATATATAATATCTAGAGCACTCCGGAAAAGCTAAAGTGAATGGCTAGTCATCATTAATGGACACATATATTTGAGGGGATGAGTGGACAGACGGACGAACAAACACTTGGTAAAGGATACATTCAAAGTTAATCTTTTTCTTTCACCGTTGTCCACGAATAGAAACAGAAAACTGGAAGATTAGAAGCTGTAAACCCATAATAAGTCTGGCTGATAATATATTCTTTGATTATTACGTATTATCAGTTTAGCTTTCGCGGAAACGAGAAGTCTTTATGTTTCAAAAGGGTGCTATGTTCCAAATGCGGAAGAAAGCAGTTCAAAAGTAATGAGGTGCTTTTCTTCCCACGTACATTGTTCCTGTGGTAAATGAGTTAGGTAAAACACAAATGCATTGATTTCATTCTATCTACACACACGCGTTATCCTCAGTTTTTCCTATAAAAGGGAAGAATAAGGGATTCGCTTTTAGTTGTAATTGAACAAAATCTCTTCTCATTTCATTCCGCCTATTCAATCTTATCATCTTAATTTTCTCATTTCATCTCAACTCTTTTCTCGGTCTTTGAACATGCTACCTACATATCAATATCCAAAATGTACACTTTAATCATACGAGTTCTAGTTGTACACTTTTTGCCGTCTTGTGAGACGAGCACAAAACGGCGACACTAATGCTTGTATATCATAACGGGTGTGATTTCTGTGATCATCAGAGACGATAATGATTGATGACAAGGCAATATTACACAAAACCAAATGCGTGGGTCCATGAACAAAAAAGCAGAAATAACGCGATAAGACGAAAAAGATGGAAATGCTTTTTGGTGAATAAGGTCGAATGGTCTGGCGACAGTTGCTTGGCATCCCACATCATTGTCGTCGTTACGTTCATCGCCTCTCGTCGTTTAATCAAACCAGCATGCATACACTTCTGCAAAACAAAGTGGTGGTGCAAAGAAAAAAGGAGAGAAAAAATCAACGGGAAAAGGTGGCTTCTTTGTTTTGCTTGTTGCTGTTACTGGAAAAATTGAGTATTATATTCCCTTCTTGCTTCCTTCTTTCACCCGTGCTCCGAAAAGAAAAGATGAAATCTGACAGTGGTAGGAGAACAAAACAGCGACAAAGATATGATAGCTCCCTATGCCACTGCCACTCGCCGTCATTCTGGCTGATGCTTGGGAATGTGCAAAAATTACATTTAATGCCACCCTATGAACTAATGCGTACATCAATGCATTCATACTATACAACATCCTGAGCTGCCATCAACACAATACAGGCTGGAAACAGCGAAGCAAACTTACATAATGCCATTGTAACATAGGTCGCAATCAGAAAAAATAGAACATTATTAACATGAAAATGCTTACAAGAGAGAAAGAAAGAAAGTAAGAAAGAGGCAGGAAAAATGGTGTTCACTCCAGTCGTGTCACTCTTCTTCTCTTTTTATGCCTCGTTGTTTGATGAAAAGGGAAAAACACGTTGTTGACACTTTACTTGTTGTACAAAATATTGTGTACAACACTCTTGGAGAGAATATTATGTAGTTTTGCAAGTCTTTGCGACGGTACGTTTAGTATTTATAGGGAAAAACTGGGAAGCATGCTAATGTCCCTGTCGCTGCTAATACTGATGCTGGTGACGATGATGATGTTCATTTTTAATCATCTTGTCATGAATGACTTTTGCTATTTTGCCTCACCTCTTCATCCTTTTCTCTCTCTCTCTCTTTCTGGTTTGTCCTTTTGTTTATCGGGCGAAACGAGAAGCAAGCAGAGTGGGTCGGCTGTCGGTACTAAGGACGAGGAACATGAAAGTGCACTATTATTGCATACCATGAATGATCAGATCATTGTACAGTACAAGAGGAAATCTACATAACATTCTAGTGCAGAATACTAATGTGTACGTTTTGCAAAAGAGACCAAGAATAAAAAGTGGGGTAGAGAGCAGCATAACAACAACGGCAGCAGCAACAGCCGTCTGAAAGTGTAACGTCATGTAAAGTACAATCACAGCGTGCAAAATAATCGGCAACATGATAGATGAATGGCTGGCATGTGTATCGCTCAGAGAATACTTTATCGGATGACAATGGTAATTCTGGATTGAATTTTGAATCTCGTTACTAGCAAGAGTGTACTACTCTGTTTTTTATCATGTTGAAAAGTTTTTTTTGTGGTACATGGTAAACTATTTTAATAAGTAGTGCATACATTTTTGGAGCAGTATTAAAATGTGTGGATGTTAATGAGGTTTAATAGAGGTAGTCTTCAAAGGAAAAAAAACGAAAAATTGGGATGGTGGTGGAGTATGGTGGCGATGATGACAATGTCATTGTTTAAAAGGTATAATAATGTGAGGCATGTAACGACGTACAAGGCAAAAAGGAGCATGTTTATGAGCCAATTTTTTTTCTTGAAGAAGAAGACGCTTGTAATATGCATATTATTACTTGGCGTTATTATACACACGGTACACATGACGAAAAATGATGAGGATAATAATAATGCTAGACGACATGATACCAAAGAGGAAAGCCAGCAGCAGTGAACAAGAAGAGAGCCACCTACCATCAAATAAATCCTTCCAACATCAACATCTATATATGACGAGAAATAGCCGAAAAGCCGATTATTCTGGTCCAAATACACATTTCGACGGAGGAGAGGACCAAGTAGTATGGACTTGTGTGAAGAAGTGAGTAAAATGACTGCTGGCTTGTGTGTGCTACCGACAACGAGATTGTATACTACTTCTTTTTCGTCGTCTTCCATTTCTATTCTGGGGAGTATATATGGTCAAATTATAGAAGAATGGGGGAATATGTAGCTTATTGCTGCTGGGTGAAGATGTATCGACGACGATGATGATGCTGTTTTGCAAGGGTGGTAGTGACACCGTGTTTTTGCACAAACAGAGAAGTAAGTAGTTCAAAGGAAATTCTCCTCCACCACCACCAGCGCACCGCCACTCCGACGGCATTTTGCCTTTTTCTCCTTCTAGGGCTCTCCATTCATCGCTCTCTTTGTATGGAGTGGCGATGCATGTAAGTAAGCCCGGACAGGAGAGCAGAGCATGCATGGCGATGAGTTGGGGGTTTTCGAGAGCACACTTATTGCCTGATCCTCTTTTCCAATTATAAAGTGTTGTATAAGACGCAAAATAGAAAATTTGAGTAATGACGACGTGATTTCAAGTCAACTTATGTGAAACGTGCTGTCACAAATCCAGCAAAAAAATTGCTATTGACAACTTTTGCCTGTTGTAGGTTGTCGTGCTGCTGCTGCTTTTAGCTGTTTTGTTTGCTGTTTGTTGTGTTGTATTGCTTCATTAGAATGTAAAAGGTAAACATTTGAAGGAAATGATTGTATTCCCATTATTCATGCATGATTGCGAAATGTGTTTCTGAAAATTTGCTGAAAAATAAGATGTAGTACAGAACAGAATCATTAGAGATGAAGCAAACACTTTTCCTGTGTTGCCTGTTGCCCCATCCTCTTTGATGCATAGGTACATGCAGGGGAGCAACGAAATAATAATATGGGCTTTGTATAAAAGTTTTTACTTTGACATTTCCATCAGCAGACTCTTTGCACACGGGAAACGTCTAAGATGGGGATCTCCCTCTCTGTTGTGTAAGTACTGTGTCCCTGGTTTCCCTGAACACGCGAAATAATCTCATTATCTCAAACTAAGCTCTGGTGGATGGGTATTTAGAAGATTGCGAAATAAATTAAGTTGGGAACAAAGTAGGAATTTTAGTTTTATCCCTTTATTTGATGATGTGTCATTACTGTGTTGAATACGGGGCGAAATGAGAAAAAGACTTATAACTTGCAGCTTATTGGGACAGAGGAGTAAAAGACTAAGACGCTGTTTTTTCACGACTTTTACCTGAAGGAAAAGGTACGCTTCTAATGGGTTGTGTGAATTCAAAAGCCAGATTTTTCTCCTCAATGCGTGTGCACACTTGCCAAATGAATAGGATTTGTGTGAAACCCCGTCTAGATATATAATTGAATGGGATCAATAATAGTCGCAGTTCCGACAACACAGTACAATTTCAAATAAGCTATATTGCAGTATTACAGGGTTCCCCAGTATTACAGAAAGGTGGCCAGAGATGTGCTAAATGATGGTTCAGTTAAATACGTATTGCAAACTAATATATTGATCGTGAGAGTGTGTAGAACACTGATTCTATTTTCATTGGGGAAAGAGCAAGCAGAATCTCCAATTACCGTCTGAAGGAAATTTCATTGCATTAGGTTTACTAGAGACGAGGAGGGTTGTTGCTACAAGGCTTCGAATTCTGGACAGTTAGTCCTGGTGGCGAGATATCAAGTAACAAAATCGGGGACAACTCTAGCACTGGCAATTGTCACAGAGATATATGTGTATATAGACATAATAAAGAGTTGGCATGTGCGGATACGTCATACTTTTAACGTACTATAAAATAAAAGTAATTCGCATTATTGCCCTACATCCAATACAGCGATTGGGCAATAGTCTCTCAAAGAAAAAATGCCCAGATGCGTTTACTCGTTCCTTTTGTAACTGATAAGTCGGCAGGATTCTTACAACAATTATTGATTTATTAACTGTGTGTACATTTTCCAACTTGGACATGTTCGTACGTGAGCTGGTATCGAATTTCCACCCAATAAAGTACTACGGCCTTGCGCGTAAAACTACACGTAAGATGCACTGACAAAAAAAACGTCTGATTTGTGGAACAAAATGAAATACTAGTTCAAAGGCTTAGGATAATGGAGAGAGAGAGGAAACAAAAAAGAATTGAGTAATAGTTCATAGGAAATGAAATGTTGAAAAAATGGTACGTTCACATTCCAACAAGGAGTTTATATACCTACAGCTCTTCCTTTATAAAAGGGATCGTTTACTTTCATTGAATTTGCCATTGTAATTCAATCCTTTAAGTCGTTCTCAGTTTTTGCAAGGATGATGAAGATGGAGAAAGTTAGTCAGCTATATGGGAAAAGCGAGCACGGTGCGACTTTTGCTCTCTCTCTCTCTCTGTGGATGTGTGTGTGTGTGGGCCGCAAAGCAGATTCTCATTTCGTATGTGGGAACTATATGCATGATACCAGGAGAGAATTGCTTTTTTCAGACAAAACTATGTGTAGCGTTTTTGGTTGTATGTGGCATGGAAATGGAAAGGTTAGAATTAGGTTAGAGTTAGGAAAAAGGTTTGCAACAACACTTTTTCCATGTATATGGGAAATAAGTACTACTTATCAGTTAAGGACCATTAATGATATTAAAAGTCCCTAGAGCAAATTCCACCCTTTCCTCTCGGAAAGCATATTTTGTAGGAAAGGGTGTACAGGCGAGTGATAAAAGTCTTTAAAAACCTGAACGAAACGGGCATTTAATATTATGGAGATATCGCTATCTCTCCCACACATACACGTCCAACCGGTACGGAAATAACAGGTACTTCAACTTTCGATGAAATGCATACTTCAATTAAGTACATACTTTTAAAACTACAAGACACAAAATTGTTGTTGGCCTTTTATCATTGGTAGTAGGCTTGCGAATTTGAGAGACAAGCCAAATGAAAAATGACAACATCAAATTCTGACACTCAGGCTTTTTGGTATGGCCATTGATCCGTCCTTCAGTTTTATGCTCGCTGCTTGTACTAAAGTCAAATGGAGATTTGAGCAGCCTAGCTTTTGCAATACTCCAGTAGTTTTAGCATTTGTTGGCAAAAGTAGAAGGAACGTTCTCCATTTGAACCACCACAACAAGTACCACGAAGCTTCACCAATGCAAAATATCTCTCCAATCTAGCGTACACGTACAAACTTTTTTAATATTAAATTAGTAGACACGGTTACATGTTGCTGGTGATGTGATGACACGAACTACAACAACACATCAGTCCTTGTGCGATAATAGCATCAACAACAAAATGTTTCATTCCCTATTCCCATCATACCATCATCCATCGCTCAGAAGAGGAGCTTTCATTGATTCGGCCGCCCCAGTGGTGCAGTCCCTCCTCAATATATAAGCAATAAGCATGTCGACTACCCATCCACTTAAACCTATAATAGTCACAGTCACAACCCATATAATATCCATTAGACCTCTGTTTGTAGTTAAAATAAAATTCATGTCAATCTAGATGAAGCGCCGGTTGGCGTTGTTGCTACTGTTACTGCTCTGCTGTTACGTCTCCACTCCTGTTTGTTGTTTGGTGGTTCTTCTGAAGAGAGCAAAGAGGGCTGCCTGCCATCCCCATTACTCTGCCCATTACTTTACTGCTCACTCAGAAGGCATTAAAGAGAAAAGAGTAAGCATGTCAAGCCAGGCCATATAAATAAAAGCATCGTTGTGCCAGCAGCCAAAGATATAGGAAAAGAATCATTCATGCATGCCTCCAAAGCATGTACCTTTCTCCTATCATCATCCCTTCTCCGCGAAGAAAAGGTATGAAATTTCAGAAGAGGATTTCCGGATGCTTCATTTTTCGCTTGAATACTAGAATGACACACATACATAGACAGAGAAAAAAGAATTCACATGTCATGTGTGTCTCCCGCTCCCTCTTTAGATTCCACTTAATATCCACTACCTTCCTTTATCTCGATATAATATTGTTTTCTGCTCTTCCATGACATTATCATCATTCTCATCATAATACGCTTTTCCTCCTTCTCTGACTTCAAGCAGAGAGACGCAAGCAACGCAGCACCAGCGTCGTCGACAACGAAAAACGATGATCATGATGATTATTATGTTACATGATTCACTCGACTCACTGTTGAGGAGGTCTACTGCCACTTGGACTACTACGCCACTACATTATTACTATTATTATTACATAAACACATACATTCCTCTTTTTTTCTTCTCGATTCTTTCGTCTCTCTGGAATTTTTCTTCTTTTTTATCGCGATGCAAGCAAGCACCCTCCTGACAAGATACAGATATATGGCAGAAACGAGATAATACACATGTCCTATATAAAAAGGCATCTGCTGCTGTATTTTACCATATAGCCAAAGCTCATATTTGTGCAAAAATGCAAAAATAGAAACTAGGAGAAAAAATGTGCCGTACTGGCCTACTGCTACTAAACTACCAACTACTACGTCTTCATCATCATCTTTTTATTTTTTCTATTCACACTCCTTTTTTCCTCTCATCTTATTTTGCTTACCTTCCACCTTCCTCCAATATTATGCATTATGTACATGTTTATTATTGAGATACGATTTTTCCATGCATGTCCATCATCAGCATTTCCAAGGATGCAGGCATGCATTCATCACCCATACCTGTGCTCTTTACATTAAATTTACATATCTATCACATTGCAAACTTTAGGGGCGATCTAGCTGAAACTCTTTTACGCAGAACTCTTGCAAGTAGTCCTAACATTTTTAATATATCTTACTTGCACGCTACTGCTACTACTGTGTTGTTGTACTAGCGCCTTTCCTATAATTTTGCTACTTATTATTTCATCCAAGGAAAAAAATCAACCTTTTTTTATTTGCGGACAAGAAGTAGCAAGTCTATTCTTTATATGCTTAGTTTTTTTTATTATATTTACTAGTCGGATAGACATACTCTCATGACTTTTAAGATGATGGTGTTTTTGTTGGTTCCTTTGCTTTGCCTTTGTGCTCTTTGCTCGACTACTCAAATCATCTAGTTGATCATCCACAAAATCCACACACGAACGTTCAGACCCATCACATTAAGAAGGAAGATTGAATACATTCTTAGAAGCTAGTAAAGAACACAACAACACGACACAATACTAGAGAATGGATCATCGTCATGTCTCTCACTCTGCAAAGTGATTCTCTTTCCGTGCGCTCGTCATCTACACCACACGTTTCATGTGGCATGTGGTGTCTCTCGCTAATAATGTGCACTGGGCTTCATCTCTTTCATCTGAAAATGGGAGAGCGTGTTTAATGTCCTCTCCGCCACCATGATCAGTACCCCAACGGCATCGCTGCGTATGTGTTCTACCATCAATATTACTATCATTAGAAATGTTGGTGATGCATTTTAGAATTTTTATTGTGATTGTGATGGCAGTAGGCACAACGAACATACATTTGTGTGAGTAAATGGGGGAGAGAGAGAGAGATAAAAGATCCTTAATGGTTGCAGCGATCATCATTATCGCCGCTCTAACCTTCGTCATACACTATGAATTGGAGTGAGTGTCATGTCGTTTGGCAGGGTGGGCGATGATGATACCTTAATCATGCATGCACTCATATACGTAATGCGAGTCACTCTGCGAGCAAATGCGCACCGTAAAACTTGCAATTGGATTGGAGGAGATTTACCCACTTCCAGGAGCCTCAGCAGTGGGGCCAGGGTTTTTAAATGTCGTGTATGAGAGAAAGTTGATTTCATGATTTGTAGTCCGTAACAAAGCGTAGGTGCTGGGGAAAGTACATGCATATTCCCATATGAATAGCAGCTGCGGTTAGGTGTAATATGGCTGTGAAATATGCTTTGAACCTTACTCTAGCTGATAGATCACGTGGGTTTTTCGGATAGTTCAAACAACGATTACTGTCCATGTCTGTTTGTTTTTCCATACATACAAAGCCATAAGCATTTACAAGGTTGTAGGATTAAACCCACTTTTATTCTCTTTTATGATCCTACTCTACTCTTGTTCCTTCTCATCATTACAGCAAATCTGATATATCAGATTTGGCTCAGATCTTATTGCTCCTTGTTCGTTGTTGTGTGGCAAAGCCCAAGTCACAATTTGAACAATTTACGGCGTTTTTTTTCCTTTTTCGCCTTTTCTTTTCTTGTTCTTTGCTCATATGCTGTATGATTGCATGGCGTTTGTGTGTGTTTGCTCACTCGGTGACTTGGCTACTCCTTCTTTGCTCCATTCATCCATCTACAACAGCGTTATTATTATTATGCTGGTACTCAACTCAAAAGTGCTTTACTGCTCCTGCTGCTTCTTTGCTAAATTTTCTTTTTGCATTTTACTCCTAGCTCTCTGTTCTCCTCCTCCTCCTCACCTAAATGTACGTACGTGCTCCTTTATACAATTTCTGCTAACATCTCTCATGCTTATAACAAGCGCACACACAGAGGGACAATCAGACAAGTTTCCTCTAAAACAACTCTGCACACACATAATAGAAGAGAGAAGAATAAGCATCTTTTGTCTGCCTAAAAAGAAAAAAGGTTATGTGCATTTTACACTTACGCCACTAAATCTTCTCTACAACAACTACTTACTTTACTTACCAGTCCTTCTTACTAACTCTCAAATCAGCACAAGTAAGCAACAAACTAAGTAGTTAGCAATGTTCGCTTGCTTTGTAGATTTTTCTCTTTACTCAATGTGTGTATTACTATTACCATGTACTACTATAGTACTAGGCACATTCGCATGTCGCTTCATCATCAGCATCATCATCTTTAGCTTTTTTTCTCTGTATGTACTCGTTCAGATGAAGAGAAGCAGTGGACGACCAGCAGCCAGTCAGCCAAGTTAAGTACCAATTGGATGCACCATGTCTATAAACCCTTTTTATATAGCCACATTACTTACTTTAGTTTTATGTTTCGAGTCAGTGTTACTACTACTACTTATACATCTATGTACTTATACTATTATCACTGGCAGCAGAGCAAAAGGAAGCCTCTCTTCATTCCTTTTTCACATTTTTTATTTGTGTTTTTGTGTACTACTCCTCCAACAATCCACCAACAACTTGGTTACCAAAGAACTTACTATAATGGCACGGGCAAAAACGAGAGAGATGAGACGAAACGAAAGAGAGAGAGAGACGATGAACAACAGTGTATGTGTTTGGTAGGACTAGTAAAGTAGTCAAAGTACAAAGTTGGGAGCACCAGCGCAATATTATTATTATGTACTATGTGGCACCACCATTCTCCATCTCCTTCTTATATATACTCCTACAACAAACTATGTTGCTCTTGTATGTGTCTCCTCTGAATTTGCCATACCAACAGCATTATACACATCTTTGCACACACGAAAAAAGCCTCTCTTCTGGTATAGCAAAATTCATCTCTTGCGTCTCTCCACTCTGCTCTCTCTCTCTTTAAAAGTCGCGAAAGAAAACCTTTTATACACTTTTTGTGTTTATCGCACACACTCACTCACGTTTTTGTAATACAAGGAGAAACACAGACAAGGCAAGACTCACACAATGCATATTATTGCATGCACATATATAAATATCTACCTTGTCTAGAAAAGAGAATAGATATTATATGGTGACTACACATTGCAAACATATTATAGCTTAATAACATAACACATACAAAATATTATATCATCGTCATCTAAATGCTCTTCTACATGCACAACACCAGGCAAGAAGGAGCCATGAGAAAAGAATACAAGGCAGGCCAGGCACACACTACGGCACACAAGACACAAACACATTATTATTTTTCGGCTCTCTGGTTGTCGTCTTGCTGTGTGTGTGTTACTACTTACTATGACTACTACTTGGACTCCCACTACAACATGCATACTACATTTACTAAATATTGAGGAGAACTCCAACACATTCACCTCAGCACCAGCAGCAGCAGCATAAGAAGTAGTACTCCTCCAAAAACTCGTCTCTTTTTTCTTTTCTCCTGTCGTGCCTCTCTCTCTCTACTTCTTCCCTTCTTTTCCACTGTAATAGCTCTCTGGTCTGGTTGTAGTAGTGTGCTAGTACAATAACAATTCTATAGAATTTAATTCTTCTCTACACACACTCATACACAAAACTCTCTTGCTACACGGATGACTGAGGACAGAAGAGAATCGGGTTCCTCTCTCTCATCATCATCATCATCGCCATCATCGTTTACCTTTTCCTCGTGAATTGAAATGCCAGGGTAGGCCAGCACGTCTTACCTAAAGATTACAATCATCATCGGCGTCATGTTCTAGTAGTGCAAGTCAGAACGCTAACTGCTACTATTGCAACTACGAGAACGACTATGTTTTAGCAAACGGCGGCCATAGGTATTTCTCGTCCAACAAAAAGGGAAAAAAACTTAAAAAGACTATTATTATTGCTATAACAGCATCAACAAAAGCAAAAAAGGAGACCAGGAGCAGTGTCTAGAATGAAATTGCTACTGGCGCTGTTTCCACTTGGGTACGAGTATGAAACCAGTAGGCGAACATCTCCCGAAAATATCCTTTTGCCGCCTCTCATTTCAGGCCTTGTAATATTTTCTCTTATTAGGCATTGTTATTAGTACTGACCATATTCTTCGTCATGATCATTCTCATCATCGCATCGTCTCTGAGTAGAATAGAGTAGCCGAAAAAAGCATCTTTTCTTTTTCTCTCCTTAATCTTTATTGTAATCTTGATCATCATCATAATCATCAGAGAGTGAGTGAATGAGAGAGAGAAAAGCAGAGAATGAGAACAGAGAGGAGAAAAATGGTAGCACACATATTCCCATTCACATTCATTCACACACACTGACGCTTTTTCCATACTAAAATATCTGTCTCGGTGTAAGACGCTGAGAAAAAGGGAAACCAACCTAAACTGGTGAAAAGTTGGGAGAGGAAAGAAGCAAAAGAGAAAAAAGGAAACAAGAGCGTTCCCATAATCTTTTTTTCTCCTTTTTTTCTTCTTCTTCTTCTCCGCTCGTTCCTTCGCTCTGCTACTTTAAGTATGTAAGCGAAGAGCACTCAAGAATAAAAAACGAAGAGAGAGAGATAAAAAAATATGTATCAATTGTGTCAGGAGGAGGATGAGAATCATCATCCAATCCAATCCACTACCACAACACAGGAGGAGTAGAATAGCAGAGCAGCAAGAGGAGAAGCAAGCAAGTAAAGCTGCAGCAGCAACAGCAGCAGCACCCACCACAAAAATTTCTGCTTCATGTCCCTTTTATCCCGATGATGTTGATGTGATGTGATGTAGCCATAAATTCTATTGTTCCCTCTCTGCTGAGCAATTCAGCTTAAGGAGCAGAACAAGGCACACACACATACTGTAGTAGTAGTACACACGGCAAAAACTTTTTAGCAGACATTAATGCAGTTTGAGAGAGAAAAGGAATTTTTTCAGCAAGCGAGCAAGTGAGAGAGAGAAGGAAAAGAAGAAAGGGATAAAAACGACATGAATGGGTTAAGAAGTACTCACTCTGGCTGCGAAAATTGTATAATATATAAATAGTTTTTAAAGAGACAAGGGAAAAGGGACAAAGTAAGAAAGAAAAAGACAGCAAGCGACAGAGAAAGAGACAATGCACTAGTGCTACAACTAGTACTACTTACTACCAACACTGTATATTACACTTGAATGATGTTTGTTGTTGGTGTTGTTGTTCACGGTGGAGAAGTTCCTTTTTCTTGAAGAAGGGAGCTAAGAAAGGGAAAAATATTGAGAGAAAACAAAGAAACGTGGACGACTCTGTTTGTTTACTCCAACAAGACAGTGTCGTACGTACTGTCGTTGGAGTTCGTGGTACGGTCAACAATAATTTATTTTTTGGTACGCTAAAAAAACACGAAATTGTGAGTAGTAAAAAAATAAAAGGACAGACAAAAGGGGAAAAAGTGAAGAAGACGAGAGAGAAAAAAAAATATCTCAACTAGCTATGCAAACATCTTGTTCTCGTAGAGTTGTAACGGTAGTGTGTAGTAGCAAGTCGGAGTGGAGAGAGCACTGATGGAAACCAATTGCTGAGGTTCGGTCTAAAAAAGAAAAGTAGTAGAGGGGAACCCGCCTGTTAAAGCTTAAATGCTTGCCAAATGATGATGGTAACAAGAGCAAGGACTCATAGTGCTAGTACTGGGGTTGCTCTAACGGAAACTGTTGGTTCACCTTCTTCTCCGTGCTGTCCTTTGAACAAGGGTTTCGCTGCTGAGGCTAGTGATGATCAGCAGGAAAGAGAAAATGATTGTCAGTGTTACTCCGTTGACTGTGCTAACCAGCTTGGCAAAATCAGCGGATTTTTGAGAACTTGCGTATGATGCAGTTTCCTTAATGAAGAAAGGGGACAGTGTGTAGTAAAAATGAAAGCAAGATTACGCTAAAGCAAAAATCAATTTTGTTCATATTATTTATTGGTGCTAAAAACACAAGGAAAACACTGGACTCTGTGTTTTAGTGCAGAAAAGGATTGGCCGAGAATTTCCCGTTTCAGCAGCAGCGATCGCTTAAAAAAGTCAATTTCCTATATATATATCCTTGCGTACATTGTGTACATGTGACTGAAGCTATATACCTACCTAAACCTAAACTGGCAATGATTTCTAATAAACAAAAAGTGACAATCGTGATTAAAACTCTATTGTGATCATCTCCACATACGAGTAGTTTAGACTTTCTTACGACAAAAGTGGCATTTTCCCAGTTTGAGTATAAAGACTGCTCTTTTATTACCATTTGTTTCAGCAAGGCTTTGTCAGTAAATTGCAATTAATCTTGCTATCAATATCAATCCCCACAGCAAAATAATCATCATCACTCTCCATCCCATGCGTCATCCGCAACATTATGAACATGTTCTGATAAGGAATACGACGACAGAGAGATGAAAGTCGATAAATCTACACATGAATTATTGATTACTTAATCAGCCCGTCTACCATTTACTCTCAGAGTAAAACAGTTGTCTTAACGAGCAAAAAAACCGATAATGAGCAGATGAGAAAGTGCCGATTCCTTCTCAAGGTTTCAAACATGATTCATGCCTAGATTTTTTTGTTCTCTCCAGAATCAGAAGCAAAAAATAACTATAAATTTATCTTATTATATTCGCCAGTGCATCTGTGCAAGTGAGTCATAAAGCTACATGGTGACTTGTTCAAGGAATTGCAAAAAAAGCATTACTTTTAGTCCAAAGATAAACCTCACAACACAAGACGCAAGACTTTGTGCGTGTCAAGTGACGGATCATCCGAATCGCAAAAATACGCTCTGCATTCATGTGAAAAGTGACCTTTTGCTCTCCAACACTTTAAACTTTGCATAATCTCAAAACGAGCCTGACATTTTGAACCATTTCTACTGCTACAGAAAGACGGGAAAAAAGTGCTTTTAACAAGAGATCCTTTTCTAAATAAAAAAATGATGAGTAGCAGAGTGATCAAAATAATGACCATATTATACAGTAGTAGTTCTTGTTGCTGCCACTGCCTTGTTGATACTACCAGTAACTGCTGCTGTTGCTGCAGATGACACAAAATTTAATCTCCTAAGCGAGAATAAATACTAGTATTATTGAATATATACCACAAAGCAATCAAGTTTTTTAAAAAGTGATGACCATAGCACACACACAACATTATAATTAAAAGTTATTATTACTCTTACTATTATCCTCATCTGATTAACATCATCATCATCATCATCATCAACAATTGATCGTCTTTGAATTGCAAATATTGCTAGTTCTCCCAGCAGTTACTATGATGACGCTATAAGACGATTTTTGCTGTCTATACGGGTCTTATTCTCTTCTTATTCAAGTTTGATGAGTCCTCTTAATCTAAACTGTTTTGTTGCTTGTGCACACCTCGGTCTGGTGCCGTTTTTTGAAAAGCCTTTGCTGCTACACATTTCATTTTGAGAGTTTTGTTTGTTTTAAAACATAAGCAAGATTTCAACGTGACGACGAGTAGAGCGCAAGAAGAGAGGAATGTCGTGTTGTTGTTGTTGGACGGAGGAAATTCGTGCAAGCAGTTGTTGCACTTGTAATAGCAGCAGTGCTATCAGTACTACCACCACTGCCAACGGCCAAACAAGGAGGAAACTTTTGAAGAAATAAAAAATCTAAAAAAATTGAAATAAACAGGCAACTACTCTATTGAGCAGTGTTTAAAACGTGTGGGGCGTGTATGTGTGTGTGCTGTGTGCACTGGCTTAAATGGGGCGATATTCTCTATGCACACTAAATAATAATATGATTGTCTTGGTGCTATAAATGGAGGTGTAATTTGCTGAAAAAAAAAAAACTGGGAAGGATGCCCAACGGTTTGGCAGGCCAGAAGGTAAAAACGTGAAAACATTCCGCCAAAGAGGCTCTGGCTTTGGAACACAACATCTTGTTGGGAGGTAATAAAACTTTTGCTAATTTGTAATTAAAATTCAGTATAGATATAGATTTGCAGAATTTCGGGGAGGCAAAAGAGTGACAAACGCGTGCAGGTTTTTAAGTATTATTCTGGGCATTGTGCATTTTGTACATTATCATCATGAGCATCAACAAGAAAAGGGAAAAGTTGTAGGGTGAATTTTTACAGCATTTTAAAACGGAATTGTGGGTTTTATTTGTTGGGTTATTTGAACATGTCCTTGGACTCCGTTAATGTGCCTGTGTTTGTGTGTCGACTATGGATTGGCTTTTGTTTGATTTTATAACGGTGATTTACGAGCGTGTCAACGAACATATTAGTTTTCTCAGAGAGAACAACCCGGACTGGTACAGAGGGAGAGAGCTGCTCCGTGCGCTTTAAAAGCATGTCAGCTGTTTGCTCCTCCATTCTCCCTTCTCTCCTCTCGGCTCTGAAAAGGAAAGCGTTAATGGTGTGCTTACGACTTGCTCAGGGGAGGCACCGTCCGCAATACAATAAAATTTGGAGTTAAAACACGAAACTTCATTGCGCTTTAATGTGAGGCGTAGCAGTCGTTAAATTTGGCGATTCTAAATAAGTTGCAAAATGTTTGCCACGGATACTACTACTGCTGCTATACGACATTGTACACAATGGGAACAAAAAAAAGTTAATGATGTGTATTTAGTTTTAGGAAATGAGGTTCCATGATGATGACTAGTTTGGCCTTAAAAGTATAAAGCAGGCATAAAAAACAATAAGCATGTTGGGGAATTTATAAACATATATATTGCCATTTAACTGGAATCCGAACTTATTATGCCACAGGTTCATAATATATAGTACACACACACTGATTGACCAACAATTGAAGTTTTTCATTAGATTGGCCGAGTAAAATAAATAATGAAAACTTTTATCCACCGTCTGTCGGTACCCAATCAACATGTGTGTTTAGGGGTAGGCTCGTACATTATTTACGGCTGTCCGTCTGCCTGCTGCTGTTCGTGCAAAAAATGATAATGATATTTGATTTGTACCCATTTTTTTGCTGCCTAATTGTCCATCTGTTTGTGACAAGTTTTTTGATATTGATATTTGTGCAGCAGTTTTTTTTGGAATGAGCGACCCTCAGTGTCATTCTTATTATTGTTATTAAATGGGAGTGATTTTAACCGACAGAGGTTGTCAACAGTTTTTGTTGGCTAAATATTGCTTCCATTTTTTGTTGCCCTAGTAGAAAACTAGTGCTCTATGCTTAATATATTCAAGTTATTGTCCATGTTTGTCCATCTTTATTTTTGAACTCTATTTGGTGCATTTGGTCATTTTATTTAATAATAGTAATAATTAATATGCAGCTTAATAATGATGACATCATTTGCTGGTGCTGATGATGATGATGGATTGTTGGCTGATTAGAATTGTCTGAATGCAATAACACAGAACCTTCTACCGCGATCATCATTATCCAGAGCAGAACATAAATTCCAAGCAGCAAAAGGACTTGCAATATCAATCAGGGTTAGCGCATACCAAACACCAACCAACCCACAAATTTTGCGTTAGTTATGATTTACTCTCTGTCTCTCTCACTCTTTCTGTAGTTTGATAAAACTCAATTTGATCTGATTGATTGCCCACGGTAAACCAATTTGGTTTGATATTATTAATGCACCTTTTTCAACCAGCATTAATAGTAGTACATTAGTGAACATGCTTCATTCCATGCTGATTCTCTGCTGTTCACGTCCAACGACACACCACACCAGTAAACACTTTTTTGGGAACAAAGGACAGGCACGATATTAACTGCCATTATTGTCATAATTTTAGCATGGATAAAAATGAAAGGGAGAAATCACGTACACCGCTTGTCTGCTAAACAATAATAAATATTGTCTTTATGTACTACTCCGTTTGTCCATTCAATGACTAATCACCAAAAGGCTGTTTACCTATTTGTGGTGATTAGTACTACCACCAATACTACATATTATTGTACTATTGCAGTTTACAAAAGTGACAGGTAGTGCAGTGGTACTCTCTGCTGCTTGTCCACTGTGGTGTAACTGTTGCAGTTAGCCTTTTTGGCCATTTCGTCCAACAAGAAAGACTGCTATAAAGTTGATTCGTTGAGGCAAAAAAGTTGACCTCCGCACAGTGGATGATGACAGTATACGTGTGTATATGGTGACCTTTGAGCAGGACGGTTGGTATGCTACGAAGTATGTAACTACTACCTGTCCTACCAGTAGACCAGTTCATGGATGGATTCAATTATCTTATAACAATAATTATATTTTTTCGTTTCGTTTTCTACTCACTCTCAATGTTACATAGTTAATTTTGCTGGTTTAATACATAAAAAATGCAAAAGTAGAGTATAATAGGGTGAGAGAGAGACGATGATGATATGTAGTGATGATGTAGTAGTAGAGAATCAATATAGTGGTGGTTGATGGTAGCCAAAGGCATAAAGAAAACTGCGACGATTATCATGATTTTATTTTATTTTAGCATTATTATGATTATTATCATCGTCAACATAATAATGTGGGGTGGCAGATCAAATGAAGTACACGTATTCATATCATCATCAAGTCGCAAGTAGCACCTGGCCTGGCCTGGGTGAGGTGTGTGGTGTGATGAACACAGACACACATCCTTCTGTTTTTTGAGGATTTGGGAGGCTTGATGAACTTGCGTACTGCTAGGTTCACGACGACGAAAAAGTACACAAGTTGGTAACGGCGATATTTTTATTGCAATAGTCAATAGCAATGGTGGTAGCAGCAACAGCGCACAGCGATATGATAGCACTGTATGTGGAGCACGTTCAGGATCAAAGGCTTATAGAGGTACACAACAAGCAGCCAGCAAAGCGGTATAACGAATGACTTAGAAGTAACTCATGGAACGACGCTGCTGAACGCATGAATGACATTAATGACAGTGGCAGTAGCAGTAGTCATTCATCATAGGAAGAGCACCGAGCCAAGTTCATCAGCAGAGCGAGGACGGAAAAAGAAGGAGCAAAAGAACAGCATTTTCAACCTTCTTAGCGTAGAATGGAAAATGGGTCTGAAGCAGAAGCGTGATTCCGTGCTTCTTTTATCTCTCTAGATACAGGTTGCCCCAATTCCAGCAAACATGGATTTATCCAGGTGCAAATTTCACGAGAGATTGTGAAATTCTAGAAATTAGACTGTCATGAAATGACTGGAGGCCCATTATAGTTCATAAAAGGACACTTGTTGTTCTTTTTTTAGTGTTTACGAACAAGAAAGGGAGTTGCTTGATGACGAGCAGTAAGTGACCATGCCAATAACAAGTGTCATGAGTCATGACAACAAGTGAAAACGCGCTCCGCGCTGGAACTGTGGATAAACATGACATGAAGAAAAGTTTTGAAAGTCATATACTTTGAAGAGATCTTTCTATGAATTCGTCGCATGTACATTGTGCTACTAAATAATAATGACTTTTGACAAACAAGCGCAGCAAGCCTAGTCTGAAAAGTTACTATGCAAAACAATGGTGTGACGATATAATGATGATTACATCGTTTAAATCTCCGCTGCAATCCTAATTCATCTCTTGCCCTTACATTTTATTTCTCTTCAATAAAAACGCGTTTTCGAAGCCCATATCAACGTTATTGCTATTTCAGCATATTATTCCGAGTTCCAACTGCTGTGACTCTGTAGAACCATATTAGAGGAACATAAAAATTCAAGTGTGTATTTCCATTCCACAATTCGTGTGCTATATATGAGCCCATTTGTGCATAAATAACAAACAGCAGCAGAAGCATCAACAACAGAAAAAAATAATTGCTCTGCGCACTTCTCACTAACCAACCAAACTAATCAGTTCAACGACTTCCATCGTCGTAATCGTAGGTCTGCTGTTGACGACGGGTCCTCCTGATGTATTGTAAAAAAACCCAGTCATCAACATTATCAGCGTTATTTCTCTCGGTTTGAGTACAATATAATACTACAACAACGTTAGCAGTAGACTCGGATCTCATCTCTTTAAACGTCACTTCTCTCAGCAGCAGCAGCATCAGTCCTTTTTAAATACCACCATCAACCACAACAAAACGACATAAGAAAAGTCCCATTGATCAGCTCGTGAATCCTTACTCTTGTGCTCTCATCGCAATACTATTTTTTCGCAGAAAGGCACGACTACACTATTAGCCAAATAATATTCCAGAGTACGAGACTCGTTCCATGGTTGCTTGCATTCTTGGTATATTATCTGTAATCTGTATGTTCAACAAGGAACTCTGTTTTTATGTGCGCTTTGCATGTAGTACCCACAAATAATAGTTGGTCCAGCAAGCAAATCTAGAGACAAGAGAAACTTGTCAACTTCCTCATCACCCTCATCGTAGTAATCACCGTCATCAAAAAGAATTGCGGGTAGGCAATGTACAAAATCATTTTAGCCCAGTAGCACTCGTCGTCGTAGATCTATTCGAGTTGCTAAACAACCCCGAGTACAAGTGCACAGAAAAAAGTCATACACTGCCCTCAGCACTGCCTTTGCTATAATCGACATGTCATAATTCTCTGTAGAATAATAATCTATTACTATTATACCTTTCACAGTTGATGCTTGTTCGTTGGACTGGAAAGCTAAGATGTGACCATGATGACAGTGGACGTCCTGTGATCATTGCTGTAGAAGATAGCTCTTGTTATCAGTGCATCTCGTTTTCCTTAAGAAATAATATCGTTGACTCATAGTTCTAATTACCATTTAAACTCAAATACTTACAGGAAGTTCCACAATATACGTTCGCAATTGGCAACGAGACATTTCTTTGGATTACTTGTTAATGGATATTTTAAATAGTGAACCGTACTACTATTGTAGATGTGTGCATATGGTGTAATTACCTAGACACAATGATGGAACTCTGCCGTTATCACTTTCTCAAGTGTGCCATTACGAAACTTGACGTTGAACAAAAGTAGTGACGCCATTAGGGAGTTTAAACTCAGGAAATTGCAAAACGATTGCGTATATGTAGAAGGATTAGCATAAAGAAGCGAAATGTTATCGCATTTGACAGGACGGAGAAAGCAAAGCGTTAGTAGGTCCTATCTTTTATAATATATACGTATTGTGTAAGCAAGCCAAACGCACAAATCCGCCTACGCAAGACATATACTAAGACCTATGTTATTTGTGTAAACACCACTTCTACGTACAACTTTATATTATATATAGCTTTTCTAGTTCTCGTAAACTTGCTTGGAAGAAAAACGCAAGTAGGGAAGTGGTGATACTGCCTTGAAGCATTATTCGCCTACTAGTATTAGTAAATAGCTATCGAGTGGACAATCGAAAACTTTTTTTTACAGAGGACGACTCTAAAAGACATAATAATATACGTCATCAATAAAACACAGAGTTAGTAACCGTTAAAATAAGAGTATTAGCGTTGTTCTATAAGAGGCATGTTTTTCGACAAAAATTGTTCAACTTAACTGCAAAGAAATAAAGTAATGACTTATCATAGTAGTAGGTAGTGGATTATTGGAAGGAAACGCCGAATTGTTACTTGCTGAGGCTACTTCTATTCGTCAAGATAAAAAGTGCAAGAACTGGAGGCAATAACGGAGAAAATTTCTAATACGTACATGCATATATATTGCATTTGAAACAAATGTGTCAAATATCTTCCAGTATGTCAACAATAAATCTTTAAGCCAGTACTTAAGAAACAATCCTGTAGTGCACTTAACTACTACTACTACTACTACTCGACTCATCTGGCTGAAAAGGAAGGAAGAGACGGAATTGCCAACCGGGGTCAATCAACCTTCACATTTTAATCATAAAACAGAAGCATAATCTACCTCTCTGCACAAATCAATTTCCGACTTGATGCAGCGTAAATGTAGCTGTTTTCCTGCCGTATTTATCAAACTGTTAACTCGTACTAAAGCCGAAGTGATTTAACTCTCCAATAGTACACAGCCTTACTGCCCAACCAAACTGTCCCTGTTAGAAGGGGCAACAAAATACGTACTGGTACAAGCAACTCTATAGCATCATCAGACACAATGGCGGACCTAGAAGCTGTGCTGGCTGATGTCAGCTACCTGATGGCCATGGAGAAAAGCAAAGGCACTCCAGCGGCCAGAGCAAGCAAGAAGATTGTTCTTCCGGATCCCAGGTAAGAGTTCACTTTATTCAAATGCTAAACTTATTTATATCGTTCTTATTTCATAATGTTTTGTATATGTTTTGCACGAATACCTTTCATTCCCGCATTTTGCAAAAGAATAAACATTGCGAGCAGGGATTTTTTCCCTCAAAACAGTACTACCGGAGAAAGTTGATCTCTAAACTACTTTCTGTCAACATCAGTTTTCCAAAAACTTTGCAATTGTATGTTAGATCACATAGCATGGGCAAGGAAATTGGATATTCTCCGTCATCTTTTGTCTTTCTACGTTGGCGGTTCAAGACTGAAATAACAGAAATAAAAATCCTTTTTAGAAAAATAAAAGAACAAAAAATCCTCACACACAGTGGATTTGTTTACATGGCCAAGAAAATTATATCACATCCTTACTGACGTTTAGCAAAACGAAAAGTATAATCGTATCATTTCAACCTGACTTTTTGACACAAAATCAGGAATGAATGCAAAAGAAAAATGCCTGTACATATAAAGGGAATATTCATATCATGCTCACACAATATGCCAGTCACATCTGAAAGGATATTATCCCGCATCTAGAGGGAGACGGCAAGAACCCGCTCACATTGCCATAATTGGCATCTCATGCATACTACATGCATTTCTTTTTTGTTTCTAATTCCCCAAAGCTACATGTTCAATTTTGCTCCCACACTACTTTCACTCCTCATAAATATTCCTTTCTCACCAAAACAATTTCACCTCTTAAAGGTGATAGTATTGGTCGGCTTGTCCCGAGCTCATTCTATATTTTATTTTATCTCGCAAGACTAACAATACCACTCATCCATTCCCACTCACGCCCTCGGTATTTCCTGTTTGCATTTTCAGTAGAGAAAGGAAAGAACACACTTACCAAACCCAAAATTTTAATTGCAAACGAGCGCACACACACAGTTTTTGAACGCTCTCTTCCACTTGTCCATACAAAATGTAGCAGGGTAACATGAATACTCCAACGAGTAGAACGACAGAGAGAGAGAGAGAGAAAAGCGATTTAAAAAATAACAACGCGAGACTCTCAAAAGGAGAGTTTGGATTGTATTATTTATTCATGAGTAATGAGCCGGTTGCATATAACAAGAGAACCTATTTCACTCGTGTAACACATAATCCAAACAAACGCGTAACTAAAGGAAGACGGCTACCTACCTGCTGCTCTACCCGTGTAATATCATATCATCCATGTCATAATATCTCCTCTGTCCGTGTTATGTATTTCTGCCTGCATAGTTTCCTTTCGGTTCGTTCAGATAGTTTATACGTAACTAAGTAACATAACAAAAGGGTAATTTACTATCACTCTTCTCACCTTACCTTCCGCTATTCGTTTACTTTTCTTGGAAAAGTGAAATTCTAGATGCTGCGTTCTCTTCTTCGCCAAACAGTTTTTTTTTCGCAATAATAGGGGAAACCTGATGTGTTTTCACGCACGCTACAGGATACCTTAATAACATTGTCGTGCACTCATTCATATACGTTGTTGTGCGAGTTTTCTTCGTTGAGTCGTGTGGAGAGAAAGACGGCATTAAAAGTTGTACATAAACTGTGACTTTAAAATATGTAATAATGATAATAATGGTAATAAAAGTTGCAAGGGTTGGAAAAACACGATCACGATGTTATTATGGGGCGCCGTGGTACAAGGGAGAGTGACAATCTATAGTCTGGTGTGATGGGAAAAGATGATGGAGGGAAAAGTACCCTGGCCTTAATACAATGGGAAGCCACACAAGACGAAGAAGAACTTCTGCCATTTTTCTCTCGTTCCCGTCGACTTACTTGTCATGCCCAATTTACAAGCGCATCAGGTCACCAAATATTACAGGCTTTTAGTTTTGACCGCACAACAAGCGCTTTTACGTGCACACGCCACCACCAAACGAGTACACTCGCGTCATGGAAAATCATATAAGCAGCAAATATTTTGCGAGCTCAACAGGAAAACAGCGAGTGAACTTTTTTGAGCGAAATTGGGAAAGTGTTGGAATAAAAAAAAAGAGAGAAAGAGAAATATGAATGCATGTCAGGTTGCAGAGATGGAAAGAGCTGAGATTAACGCGCTGGGATTATACGTCTGCCATAACATATAATATTATATGCAGAATGTAAAGGTACAACATACATTGTATAAGCGTGCAAGATTTTGGGTGGAATAGAGATTCAATCAATGTACTGACAAAATGAAATAGGACATGCCTAGCAGTAGTAATGGAAGGACGAATTCTATCATGGCCTTTTAAACAGATGCATTATGTATGTTCACTTACTTAACACGGTGTGTTACATGAGGCTGTTATAGCCTCTTATGAAAGTGTTATTGCATCTACGTCACGGAATGTGCGCCGTTCAAGAGTGAAAATAATGCTTAAATTGGAGGAAAAGTTACCATTTAAGATGTCGAAGCGCTCCTGCTGCTCTCTCCCTGAAAACTCTTCTAGTCTCACAACAAGCGGGTTAAATAAGTGAATATATTGAATAAGTAGAAAATATGTTTATACATAATTGAGTGGGCTGTATGCAAATAGAAGGCAGCGCAAGAACTTCACCAGGAAGTGAAATGAGGTAGGCTCTCTCCCAACTCTTGCCCCAACTTTCTCCCTCCATATCCCTTTTCTCATCATGATGCTGGCTCATGAGAGTAAAAAAAATAAAATGGCTATAAAAAAGATATAACTCTGCACTGCCGCTTCTACCGGTTCAGAGTTCACCCCTGTCGGCATATAAAATGGAGCAATCATGTAATATTTAAATGTGTACATCAACATTGGATTCAAATTAATTGCGTATATATGTTGCCGTCATTTCGGGTCCTTGTGGACCATCAACATATTATTTTACACAATTTATGTATTGAGGTTTGAGATTTTGATTAGAGTTTTTTATGGACGACGACGTTGTTGTGTGTTTTGTGTAGCTCCTGTTTCCTAGAAGCGAGAGCTCACTGTCTCCGTGTATACATAGGGTGGTGGTGGAGAAAAGTAATAAAAAACCAATTAGAAGATCCAGGGTGCTGAGGGACGGGAGGAGGAAGTGAAAGCAAGGAAAAGAAGAAATACGACACAAGTTGAATGTCGTGTCGTTGAATGTGTGTGTATTTATAAATTTATATGTATGTATGCGTGTCTCAGTCAGTCAGCCAACTAAAAAGATATCGAGAAGGTGGTGGTGAAATGTGAAATGAAAGGAAATGAATGGCATTACTCTGAGATGTTTCACATTATGATCATCATGATCACGTCGATGATCCTTTTCATCGTCATCCTTTCTTTCCCGTAATGGAGTGATTTTACGTGTACCTTACCTTTATGGCATGGTTGGTTGATGGCATTGAGTAAGGTGAAAGTAAAATGATGTGATTACGTAATAGTAATGTGAATATGAGCTCTTTTCTCTCACTGCGTCGTTTTCGCATTGCTCGCTCTGTTTATTCTTTGCTGGTGCTCATGTATGTGTAGCAAGTGTGTAATTCAAAGTGAAAAAAAGAAATAGGGCTGCTGTAGTAGTTTCCCCCGTGAAGGAAGAATATTTTGTGTGTCGGGGGAACAACAATTTCGCTGGGAACGACAAAGACATAACAAGACATAAAAGACATAATAAGAAACGAGTGCATAATAAAAAATAGAAATGACATGGTTCTATAGTCATAATAATGTTATGGTTCCTTTTCTCTTCCCTTATTTTTGTGTCTGTTTTTTATTCTGTGTTTAGTGTGCGTAGCGTAATGCACAAGTATTTGGAGAAAAAAGGAGATGTCACATTTGACAAAATTTTTGGACAGAAGCTGGGTGAGTGGTTGAACGAATTTGATTAATGTTCATGCTTCGTGCACACGTAATATGCATCTTGTACGTATCCAAGTCGGATATGTAATTCAATTGAAGTCGGCTCCATGATTTGTGTGTGCACGGAGCAATATTATATGGTTGGTCACCATTCTTTTTATCTTATTTTCTCTTTGCAGGTTATCTGTTATTCAAAGACTTTTGTGAGAATATAGTTGAAGAGCCAATACCTCAAATAAAGTTTTATGAAGAGGTATGCTTTTACTACACTTACACACGTATTTACGGATGAAAACATTCTATTAGATGGAAATAAGTTATTTGCTTGTGTACTAGTGTTTAGTATGTAGTTGCATGAGTAGACATGTATAGCTTTATATGAATATTCACGGTTGGATAATTTAAGATGATCACTCTTTGAAGATGTTACCTGCGTCTGATTCTCTTGATCTTTCTTGACAGATTAAAAAATTTGAAAAGATGGAGACGGTAGAGGAGCGAAGAAAAGCGGCTAGAGAAATATACGATAATTTTATTATGAAAGAATTGCTTTCGCATACACATGTAAGGAACGACATATATTACATAATATAACCTAATTTGAATGTAAAAGTGACATGTAACTTTCTCTTGGATTTGATTTGAAGTTTCTAAATATACCTTTGCGCTTTCTCTTTTTTCTCTTAACAAATTTCAATGGATAACGCGGCGTGCAGAATTTCACAAAAGAAGCTGTAGACCATGTTCAAAAACATTTAATTAAGAGTGATGTCCCCCAGAATCTTTTCGAGGTGAGTACTCTCTTCTACTCCGTGCTACTACACTTTTACCATTACCTCCAGTAACGATATAAAGTGATCGATGATGACCTAGTTTATCGCAAAAGCGAAAGAATGGAAAGTTCAAAAGTTGAGCCGAGAAGATTGTGCTAACAAAAACTATTTGTGTATATATGAATGCACTAAGAGGGATTTTTTTGTAACTTTGTGTAATATAATGGATTTATGTGTCTTGTTTCTTCCTTATAATAGCCATATATCGACGAAATTTTCAATTATTTACGTGGCGACCCATTTAGGCAATTTCTTGAAAGGTAATGGAAGTATACTGCGTCGATAGTAGTTAAGTTATTATCTTGCGTTCAATTTTTAACTTTCCCTTTTTCTCATACAAATCCCTGTTCTTTGTACTTAATGCAGTGACAAATATACTCGTTTTTGTCAATGGAAAAATTTGGAGCTGAATATTTCGGTAAGTAAATAAGGAAGGCAATAATAATGGAGTTTCTTCCTTATGTACTAATTTATCATGAGACCTTGTCTTGTGAAAAACTTTTCCAATCAGAGGACTAATCACGATCCTACTTTTCTTTTTGAACAAAAACAAAAACAGTTGACTATGAATGACTTCAGTGTTCACCGTATTATTGGGCGTGGTGGCTTCGGAGAGGTGTACGGCTGTCGGAAAGCAGACACTGGTAAAATGTATGCAATGAAATGCCTGGACAAAAAACGGATAAAAATGAAACAAGGAGAAACCCTTGCTCTCAATGAAAGAATCATGCTCTCTCTAGTCAGCACGGGGGTAAGTACACACTTGCATTTTTTCATCCTTTTAATTATTTAACACAAAAAATATAAGCCACACGTAGAAAAGTAAAAGGGAAAACATTGTCTACTAACGGCTGAGGGTTTCTGGAATATGGTTAGTTGTACGTAACAACAACAAAGCCCCAGCATCACCACCATCATGCTGAGGTTTCTCTTCTCTCCCCGTGCCAATGTATTATATCCTTGCGGTGGAGGAGCAAACTGGGAAATATTTGTCAGTCTATCTAGTTATTCCAGTAGTAGTAGTAGCGCTTGTTAGTCTTGGCTCTAAACTCCTTGCTATCCGGCCTAAACCCTTGTTGCTGTTCTTCTTATCTTCATGGAAAGCCTTTTTATAGTCACGCCGAGTTGAAGGCAGCTGAGTAATGAAAAGAAAGCACGTAGCCCCTGCACTAATATTATTACTACAGTCGCATGTATGAAAAGAATAGCGAAATAGTCCAACGTGAAACAATACCCACCAACTAACCACAACTATGTCGGAAAAAATGCTCTGTCGTATTTTGTTTATGCATGCAAGGCTTTTCGATTTGAAAGAGTTTTTCACATGTTTTCTCCCCTTTTTACTTTCTCTCCTGCCTCAGTAGCTTTTCTAATGACTTCTTTTAATGCTGCGTGAAATAAATGAAGAAAATTGGGTTGGGAAAAGTAGTCAAGGTTTTCATTAGGCCAGTTTTTGAAGAGTTTTAGAAGATATTACACAGACAGTTGAGAGAGTGAGAGAGAGAGAGAAGAAAAAGTTGTGTTTGCTCTCTGTGTGCCACTCATTCCAACATCGTCCCTCGGAAAGCAAGACAAGTGCTGCAAAAGTTGTAGTAGTAGTAGTAGCAGTGATCACGATGATGTTTCTTATTCCAGTCCAACTCTGGCAACATGAATCCAACAAAGATGAAAGATGGCTATGATGAATGCGCTAAGCTCATATATATATACTACATGTGTCTAGTAGTTGTAAATTTTCATTCATGCTCTTCTCGTGTCAAGTTGTAAATTTAATGTGTTTGTAAGAAGAAGTTCTCAGTAATCATATAACACTACAACAACAGCAACGAACAACACCGACAACAACAAATATGTTATAACAAAAAGCACAAAGAGTTTGTTCTCCTCTCTTCTTCTCTCTCGACCCTCTCTTCTCGTTCCCTTTCATCTTCCTGTCTCCGAAAGCAAGCATCTTTCTTGCCTTTGCATGTGATATGACCCTTGTTCTATCCCTCTATTATTAATCTGTTAACTTTTAATAGGGCTTATAAGGGATGCTACCGTTTCACTCCTGAATATATATTGTAGCATATTCTATCATTTACAATTAATGTGCTATTATTTCGTACTTTTCTCCTTCATCGTCGTGTCAGTAGTGGTGGTGCGAGTCAGCCTATATAGTTGTCAGGTCTTTGTTCGTTTGGGGTAACCACGCAAAACAATAAAGTTCGCTCTCACAAAGCTTTTTTGTAGTTTAACCCATTATGTGCTCGTAGCTACCTACAAAAAACTTGAATATGTGCATAAAGAAATCAGCCGCAACAATGGCACCCAGGTGTAAAATGGTAATAATGACTGTACAAGCGAACAAAAAGGGTAAAAAACGATGGTGATGGGGCATTCATACGTCTTCTTTGTCTGATGTTGTTCCATTGTCTTCAATTCTGGTTTCTTTCTTTGATTTTTATGATAAATCCGCAGGCGGACTGTCCTTTTATTGTATGCATGACGTATGCCTTTCACACAACGGACAAACTGTGTTTCATCCTCGACCTGATGAATGGTGGTGACCTCCACTACCACCTGTCCCAACACGGAGTTTTTAATGAGCAGGAGATGCGCTTTTATGCAGCGGAAGTCATACTTGGTGAGATAGGCATGATGATGGGAATGTAAATTAATTAAGGCTGTATATTTATATATTTCATTATCGCACAAGTGACTAGTGGACAGTTACGATAATAATAATGCTGTTCATTCACAAAGTATCTTTCATTTACCCATGTACTACACACGCACAAGAAAGCATACTTCACTTTCACAAGTAATTGTTATGGTTTTCACCGGTGGTACCTTTGTTTAAATATCGTTGATATGACATGCGATGTGTATCGATTCGTTTAAACATGTGAATGCTTATTTCTCAACAACAAGTTGTTAATTACAAAGTAATTAAAAATATATTGCCGTATGTGTGTGTAGTAGATTTTGGTTAGGTGTTTTGGTCATTATATTTTATTATATATGCAGTCAGATAAAAAATGAATTAATAAGTTGTGTACTTATTTGTGTTGTTTTTTCTCTTGTCTCGTAACTATTTGCAGGACTTGATCACATGCACAAGCGCTACATAGTTTATCGAGATTTAAAGCCCGCTAACATTCTCCTTGATGAGCACGGTCACGTTCGAATATCGGACTTAGGATTGGCTTGCGATTTCTCCAAGAAAAAACCTCACGCCAGCGTGTATGGCCCCAATCATTATTATATATTCTTATATATTTCTCTATAGCTCTATTTTGAATACAATTATGATTTTAGAGTTACAACTTTGTAGAATTGCTGCTCATTTTATTGAAATTCATCAAAGTAAAATTGTAAGAGAGAAAGTGGTAGAAATTTTGCATTTATTTTCTTTCTCTCCGATAGAGGAACTCATGGTTATATGGCTCCTGAAGTGTTATCGAAAGGAACTGCCTATGACTCTAGTGCAGACTGGTTCTCGTTTGGTTGTATGCTTTATAAACTTCTTAAAGGACATAGTCCCTTCAGACAACATAAAACTAAAGACAAGCATGAAATAGATCGGATGACCTTAACCATGGTACGCTGAAAATATGCCAAAGTTGATTGAATATTTTCTACTTGGAAACCAAGTGTGGACTCTTTGACCTAAATTTCATATATATTTTTTCATTAATTATTAGAATGTGGAGTTACCTGAATCATTCTCGGTTGAATTGAGGTCGCTGCTGGAAGGCCTCCTTCAAAGAGATGTAGACAAACGACTAGGATGCAAAGGAAGAGGGTAAGCGGCATAGTGTAAACGCTTGTGACCTACTAATGGAAATATGACAGGTTTTTAGAAACTACGTTTTTACACACAGGGCGGAAGAGGTGAAGGAGCACCCGTTCTTCAAAGGATTAGACTGGCAATTAGTTTACCTTCAAAAATATCCACCACCGCTCATTCCTCCCCGTGGTGAAGTGAACGCCGCGGACGCTTTTGATATAGGTTCCTTTGATGAAGAAGATACAAAAGGAATCAAGGTACAGCTTTTCGCGTATTGATGCATGTGTCATAAAAATTGAATTCTAGTAATGAGATTGAACTTTTCGAATTTGATATTGTAGTTGTTGGAGAGTGACCAGGATCTTTACAAAAACTTCCCCCTAGTGATTTCAGAACGGTGGCAGGCAGAAATAGCAGAAACTGTTTTTGATACTGTAAATACAGAGGCTGATAAAATAGAACAGAAGAAACGAGCTAAGCATAAGCAAAGATATGATGCTGACGAAAAAGAATCTGACTGCATTTTGCATGGATATATAAAGAAACTAGGAGGCCCTTTCGCATCGGCGTGGCAGACGAGATATGCTAAGCTGTATCCTAACAGGTATCAAAAAAAGAATTTTTCTATAATTTGCTTTTTATATGATAGTATAGCTCCAAATGATTTGCGATAGGTGAAATAATAGATCTGCAATCTTGATGATTTTATGTGGGTTAGTCGGATTCCTAGTATATAGTAAAGTTGTAGTTGTAAACAGAATTGAAAATCATTTTTACTTTTTACCAAATAACTCTTGTAGTCTTGTATGCGTAACTGCATAAATTGGTTATCCTTTGACGTTGCTCATGCCCGGAATCACCATTTTACTCGAAAACGGTGTACCACCAGAGACGCATTTTTGTGTGTTTAACAGAATTCAGTTCACTTGATATAACATGATAATATTACATTTGGCCTGCTCCTATGTTTCTAATGAGACTGCTGACAAGCACTCAAACCGTATCAACAAGCAGACTACTACACAAATAAACGAATAGCAAACTTCATTCTATGAGTTATATTTAGAATACAATCTTGCAACATTCATAAATGGGAGCATGATGATGAATGCTCTTTGTAGCGAGAAATTAAATTTTGAGCGATAATGTACATCAAGTAAAGTGATTACATGCATCTATTTTCTTTTGTATTTTCACCTTCACAGACTAGAACTTCATCCAGATTCTGGAAGTACAAAACCCGAGTTAGTATTTATGGACTGTGTTGAAGAAGTAGGAGGAGAGCTAGTTACTGTCAAAAATGAGCAGTCTGTTGTAATAAAAATGAAAGATCAAAATAAATGCGTAATAACCAGCTCGGTAAGTACGGATTACGGGATTACTGAATACCTACTATACCAACAAATCAAGTGGTTTGAAATTAGAATTTTGCATGTTTTTTTTATTGTTTTCTCTTTTGCAGGACGAGATAGGTTTAAACGAATGGGCAATATCGTTACGAGGTGCTCATAAGAACTCGCTTGAACTTCTTAGTAGTATGGCTCGCAAGGCTGGAAAAATTTACGGAGCAGAAATTGATAGTAACTCTAAGAATTCTCCAGTCGTTAATCGTTCTGCCAACGGTGGGACTAATTAGCTAATAAAATACTACTCTAAAGCAAGACATCAATCTATAAAGTGTAATATTTGTTGAGTGTTTTTTAACAAACAGATATATATATATATAAACATATAATTATCTTTCTTCGGAGAACAAAAGCAACATTACCCTACTAAGTACGTAAATAAATATGTCTATTGTAAGCATTTATATTCTATTTATCTATACAAAGAGGTAAAAGAATGTAATCGTTTGTCAGTTTTTCTTCCACTACTTTGACAATATAGTCATGTATGGTCATTGCGTAACGATTGATATGTAAGTAGTATTCTTCTTCAGCTTGTTGCTGTTCCTGTTCAAAATTACTCTCCGTTCTATAGCTCCGTTTGCCTCCGAGCTAATAATTTTCAAGCACCATTTAATATCAGATATCAGGTTCATGTCACAATATTAAACTAATAATGTCTAGTTGATAGCTTTATTTCTAGCGTTCCGACTTTCAAGCAAAAAAAGTACATACTGAAAAAACGAGCGTGAATAAACGATTGTGTTGTCGTAGTAAAAAAGTTAGATTGCATTTGTTTGCATTTTGTATGGCGTTTGATACGCTGTAGAAGACAGATATTCCCTTCGAATCTAGATTGTTTGTTGAATAAAACATAGTATTCTGTTATCATTATGAATAAGAATCTCTTATTGAGTGCTAGTCATTATGTGCCAGTCAACTGTTCACAAAGAAGCTGTGCAAGTTGGAGTTTTCATGTGAAAACAGTGACGTTTAATTTTTTGCAATTTATACGTAAGCAAAATATTTGTATTAGACTATACCTAGAGGTGGACTGTCGGATGAAAAGACGCGAAGCTCTGGTGTAATATAGGAGGAAGGTAAAGGTCAATAATAATGTCCGTTTTAGATTTGATTTCTAAAGGGAGAAACGTGTATATTGAATAACTGATACTGCTTCATTCATACATAAATTATAATACTTCTACTTCTCTGTCAGCAACATATCCGGTGGTGTGACCATTTATTCTATACATGGAAAATACATAAAAAGAATCCTTATATTATTAGCATCAACTCGGTTCATTTACTAGCTTTCGTGATATTTGTAACCTTGTTATTATAATTATCAGTGTAACTATACAAGAAGAAAACCAACTGAAGAAGCTAAATATTTGCTATGTTTACCTAAAATTAAATACTGTTACATATACTCTTGCACGGTATTATTATAAAAATTATTTTAAGACTTTTAGCGTTACAATTACTATTTGATAAAAAGTTCTCCAAATAATATCATATGACTTGATAATCTTATAAGGGAATGAATAAATTAGAGGTTTCTAGATCATTGGTGTTTCTAACAATTATAGTAATAACAATAATAACAAGCCTTTCAGCAGTAAAGAAGGCGCTGTCTGTATTGTTTAAAATGAAGTAGGTTTAATCCAATAATAATTATTAATAAGCAAGCTATGTAAATAAGCACATATATAATAATATGACATGTAGTATTACCATAATTATTATTATTATTGGACCCGTCTTTTTCTCAGTGATCTAAGTAATAATAATAATCATACTTCTATTTGTAAACTTTATGTATCTTGTACATTGTATTAAGCAAAATAATGTGGATTTTGTAGGATTGTACAATATGTAACATTGAATAATACTATACGAATTTGCTACGAACAACGCATAAATAATAATAATAATAATTTGATTTTAATGTTAAATAAGAGTTAATTAATATATTGATACGTTTCATATATATGATTACTGTATGAGTATACATTCAAAACTACACTATGCATTCATAACAATTAACTACAATAAGTTACAATATTGCACAATAAATATACACACACGAAAAATGCATATAATAGTATAATATTAAATTAAAGGAAGGAATGCTCTGTGCACTGTATATTAAGCTGACAATGTCGGGGTTGAAGCTTTGTTATTCATTATATATTCTTCTTATTATTATTCCTTTTGATCCTTAATAATGTTGTATTATATAACTATAATTATTCATATTAGTAAACAAAAGTTTAAGTGTAATGTATCATTGTTGTTGTCTTGTTATTTTGAATTCATTGTGCATGTCATGAGCAAAACAGATGTATTCTACAAGCCGGACGCACCGACGACACACTCAAGCAAATAATTGTTATGTTACTAAAAGTCCAAGAAAAAAGGCTTACTTGTAAAAAGTGATATAGCAGCTTACAATACATCTTAGTTTAGTTGCTGGAATTGACAGAACTATCAATAACAAAAATTCAGTTTACACGGTTCTGTTCACTTCTTTGGAGCAGGTTACAAAATGATTTAAAACTTCATACAAACAAGGTATGCGAAACCGGAAGTTATGACGAAATGTGCCAACAGCAACAACAATGACTACAAATGAAATGGTGTCTACATTCTTTTATTTCCTTTGTAACGTTTACAATTATCATTATTGTTGTTATTATTGCTATAGCAATCGATTATGAATTTAAGAATACAATCCAGTTTTGAATAGTGTAATAAGACACGATATACGACGACATTGATGACTGTTTGATTTTTAGTATTTGATTGTTACTTTTGACATAATAATTATTGTCATAATAATAGCTATATTATGATACCGTGTTATTATGATACTATAAATAAATAATAATGTTTGTAAGTGAAACGACAACATTGTTATATTTTACCTGTGACGACGATGACAAGAGCAGAGATGAATACTGCGTCCTTTTGTTATTATTTAATAATTATTGTAAAATGAGTTAATTAATATAATAATTACTATTCTTTGTTACTATGACGAAAAGCATTTATATAGAGGTTGGGTTTTGAGCATTGTATAATGAATTGTGTGTAAAAGTCAATTATTATGCGTTATAGTTGTGGGCTTAGAAGGATGTGTACTACATATTGCGATTTAATTGAAACTAACTTATCCAGAACTCAAGAGGATCTACAAAGTGAAATTCTTACCTCATAATTCAAACTCACAATAATATTGCATCATAAAGTTATGAATCGAATGCATTTCATTCTTCTGAGCCTTATTATGCATGAAATTTAAGGATACTGCATTTTCGGTCACCGGTCACCAATTGGAACTCTTGTGGAAATACAAAATGTGACTCAGATTCTCGAATCCCCTAGGCTCTTTGATAATTTAGACCAGATTAAGTCGCAATGAATAGTGAACAACCTTTAATAGAGATTCAAAAATGTAGTTTAGAAATATACTTGATTCATTCTGTCATAAATTGACTAGATTATATATAACAATAACTATAACAATACATTGTCTTATATAATGAAATGTGTGTGTATGGAATAATACAAAAGATGTTGAATTTGGAATTTCCCTTGTTTCGAATTTGCAAGATTTATTTTAGCAATTTTCAACGATAATATCCATACAGTTGCAGACTAACCATGCGGAGAATTTTGCTAAGCCTGGCGCATAATTTTACACGCTTCTTCATAATACTATACGACCTTATTACTATATCCTGCTTGCGAATTGCAACGTAATCAAATAATTTCACACAAGTTTTACTATTTACAAATTCTGGCTTCCCATTGGAAAATATTTCTCATTTCGCATTTTGTAGATAACATGTTGACTCAACATTATTGATGAAAACATTTCTCGAATTCACACAAAGCTCATCCATCCATGCAAAACTTGCGAATATATTTCCCTGGCTTATAGTAAATACACCAGCAAATCACGTAACATGAATAGTGACCCATCAATTTATTGATTCACGGCCATGACATCATAAAGGTAAGTTACCTAAACAAATATCATCGTTTCATTTACGCCTTAATGCATAACCGTTTTTGGCTCGTATATTAGTGAAGCGGAAAGCGGAACAGTGACGGCGACCGCGACCCAAAAATAGGACTGGATTAACGCATCATTTCTTTGTTTGCTTGTTCAGTTGTAGTAATGTGCAGTCAATCCGAATCCAACAAATTGATAACTCATGTTTGTTAATTTAAAAAACTAATTTTGTAGAGTTTGATTAATTTTTTCCATGTTTGGATGCATATAGTCAAACTTCGTGATACGCATTTTTAATGATGATATCAAGGACCTGATTTATCAATTTTGAAAATTGGCTCTGCTCGTCTCTATTACCTTCATATTTTTACAATTTTCATTTAGCTAGACTTTAGCTTATTTTCTAGCAAGTTAGGGATTCATTTGATAATAGGGAGTTAAAAATCTAGAAAATGCTGAATTTTAAAATGTACCATTTTAGGATTTCATGATGCTTAAACAGTGGTGTGGTTTTGCCTTAGGTTAGGCACCCCTATAGCGCGTGTGGCCGCCATCAGCACAGACCGTTACTACTGCACTCTGTGACTTTTAAAGGAACGCACACTTTCTCTTTAACACGATCTTACTTTTGGATGATATGACCTGCTCATCTAAACGGTACATTACCTTGCTCATTACACTCTTATTATTTAACACTAGCAAGAAATATACTAGAAAAGTATTTTTCTGTCTGCCTGTATTAAAACCATATTTTAGTTTGTGCTTTTTATTATGACATAACACTATTTTGTATGCTACATGCACCAACAACTTTTTCCATTTTGGCAGATCCTCCGCTTCAGTGCCCATCATCATTAATAAATTGTAAAGCATAGTGTAAAAAATGCAGACTGTAGACACGGTTTTGCGTTTAAAACGGCCGCATGTAACGCTCAAAAGAGCCCAGCAGCGTGTGTAATAAAAACTTTTTGGGAGCTCATACTGCAAAACGCTGACGATAGCAAAATCGTTAGTGTTCGTTGGCGAAATTGATACAAGTGCTATATAGAGAATTCATTTTGCCTGACATCATATTATGAAAGATGAGAATGGACGATATGGAATAATACCTGAGAACTTGACGCTTTACTGCCTGCGTGTGATGATCCCAATTTAAAAAATAATACTCCATGACATAACCCCAAAAGTTTGAAAAAAAGTAGGTAGGGACGCATGTGCTACTGCTGGGAAGGGCTTTGAAAATTCCTTTTCGCTCACATCATCATTGTCATCGTCATTATCGCATTGTACCATGGTTTTATTTCATTGTTGCTTGTTGCTATGAGCTGGCACAGTGCAAAAACAGAAAAACAAATAGAAACAGAAATACCTGCCTCTGGCCTACAACCACACACGCCCATGTTCCTTCCCTTTTGCCTTTGCAAAGTTCGTCATATCTGCAGCAGTACAATATTTTGCTGGGCTTAAGTATGATGGGCCTAATACCTAAAAAATGCACACACACTTAACAAAGTGCTAAATAAACTAACATGCATGCATAATGTATAAAAACAATTTTGTACTTAAACCGTGACTTAATTAACAAAACACATTATCTTGATGTGCTGGCTTATGCATTTATAAATATTACCTGCTCACTTGCTTAACTTCAAGCAAAATGGCAAAAAGGATCTAACAATTTAAATGAAATACACAGCGTGACTCATACGAGATGAAGGTGATGATGAGACTCGAGTTTAGCATTTTCCTCAACTTCATGTCATACCGTTACACGACAATAATGGGATGATAATAAAATAGTTTTTGGAAACAATTGAAAGTGCTATAATGCAAGGCAGACAAAAGTAATTTTGCATGCTCATAATAGCATCAAGTGTGCTTATACAAACATCCTGATCCTCCTACAAATACATATTACAAATGCTAAACTAAACGCTTTCAATTTGAATGATAATTACTACTACCGCTGACCGAACATATTATCTGATTTGCTGACTCTACTGCATGCAATTATCATCATTTGTCATGCAATAGTATAGTTGTTCTGTCAAAGTTGGAATCAGTTTTGCCATTATTGTTGCAGTTTCACAGAAAAGATAGAGTTTAGAGAGATTTGCAAAAGGTAATATTAAAGCATTTGTGTTGTTGGTGCTGAGGCGACATAAAGTCTACCGGATCCCTGAATCAAGTTAGTATTGCTTTAAAAGTTTTATACAGCTTTCTTTTGAATTAGCCTAAAGATTTGCTTTACTCTTGTGTATTAATTGTTGGAAATCTGCAAAAATCATCATCATTGAAGAGTGTTTTTTCATGAACCTTTCGGCGTAATAAAATTGCCTGTTTAGAATGCATTAATCTGTTTTTTCCTTGTGATATTTTCCGTGCCCTTTTACCACACGACATATGGCATCGATTTGTGCACATTGTGCCGCATTTACAATGCAAATTTCTTGCCATATCTGGTAGATTTATTTGTGCGAACCAAGTGTGCTTTACCATTTTTCTACATTTTTCTGGGTAGTATATAGTGTCGTCAGCAACAACCGTCGTGATACATTTTGCTATTCGCCAAAAAAAACCATACCACCACCATTTCACGTCGTTGTCAGTGTACCTGTCATCATTTAACACATTATCAAACCACAACAGACACAGAAGCCGTTACAATTGCCATATTCACTTGAGAGACAGAAGTATCACTGGCTTTTGGCTGTGTCTACCACACTTGCCTGAGCTGGTTTGAAACAAATGTTCAGTTGTTAAGCCTGGGCTGTGTCTTCTGTGCCGAGGAAAAAGTAATACTTTGTTCAAGTTGACGAGGACAAAACACGAGAGAGTCAGGTAAGTGTTTTAGCAACTACTTTAAACACTTTTTTTTCGTTTTAGGTTCTTGAGCAAAGTGAGAGGTACTAGAGAAGAAGGTAGCATAAGAGCACACGCCGTCACATCGTCATTTAACAGCAGCATCGTATGTATTACAGAATGCAACAAAGAGTATTCATATTCATATCCCTTTTTCGTGATAAACGCTTCTTTAAAAGAAGTTCTTTTAGAAAAAAATAGAAGTGCATGCAACTATGCAACAATGCCATGTAGTCTTACATATTATCTCCAAGTACAGTAGCATTAGTACTTTTAAAACTTTCTACACTGCCATCATCATCACCATCAACTGCTGTCATTTTTAACAAGCACACCAATCTAAAAAAAATCATATACCAGAATATTCAGACAGTTTCATTATTCCTGATTGCAACAACGTGACAAAAAGGCAAGAAGGAATAAGGGCTGCTCCTTTCTGAGACAAAAGTATGCCCTTTTATAATCATTTCAAAGTGGTAGGGTTTGTCATTTGGTGTGCATGAACCCAACAATTAGCATATTATTTAACCAGCTGTCATTGTGGCTTATCCACCACTCTAACAGACAGTTAAAATTGTTACATTGCTTATCAGCTGCAGCGGAAATAGTCGGCTACACTACGCGCATTCCTGTTCACTACTAAATAGTATAGCTGAGGATGAGGCCTTTTAAAAGGCATTTTCAGTGCTAACGGCCGCCGCATAGTTTGATAAAATATGTGACTATAGAACTGTTTTGTGGGGAATTTTCATAGAAAGACGAGAAGAAGACGTGTGTAAGGCGCACACAATAACATTCCTTTCTTTGCTGTTGTTATTGCCGTGGTCGTTGTGTACGCCGCGTTTAACACAAGTGAACAAGGCAGCAAGACAGAGATGCAGTTTGGTTGAAGAAGGTGAGAGCGGAGATGATTTGCAGGCCAACAACTTCACAACACAGCAGAGCAGGCAATAGTTGGCACTATAGTAAATGTGAAGGCATATAGCAGAATAATAACAGGTAAAAATGAAAGAGTGTGCACTGTAGTCAGTCTTCAGGGAAAAGTGTGATGATGTGAGGATTTTTTGCTAAAAAAATATGGTCCTTGTGCTAAAATATTGAAGTGAAGTGAAACTGTAGAGGAAAGGGAGAGAGGACAAAAAATTGCAAGACAGGTGGGGAGACAGAGGTGACATAATTGCTGCAGGTGTTCTATAACTGATTGTAATTAAAGTGGAGGAGAAGCTTTGGCTGAGGAGGATGGAGGAGATCTGAGGGGATACCAGGTAGGTTTATTACACGGTTTGTTGGAGGAATGTGGCACTTTTATGGGTGTGGGGTGAAGAAAGGCAAGAAGTTAGAATGGTGAGGATGGTGGAAGGTAGTTCAGCTGTTTGAGCTGAGGATAGACGGGTGAAATAGAATCAGCAGTTGATAGTTTCCTGTTGTGGGATTAAGGTACTTGCAACGGCAATATTGTAACGGAATGGGAGTTTGAAAGGGAGGAGTAGGTCTTTCCAGCTTATTTTAAATAGTCAGAGTTAAAAATAATTGTTTGGCCTCAGCTGGACGAATGTGCGGTTTTGTGTGCTGTTGGTAAACGGATTTAGAAATCGGCCGGGGGTACTGGATTGAGTGTAGGGCGAGGGGAAAAGTGTTTGGAATAAGTAGGTAATTAAGTGTGGAATGATCGATCGTTTGATTTACAGTTAAAGCAGACCTAGGTTCATTAGTCAAATGTTGAGAAATGAAGTTGTTCCTTGGTTTAGTTCCTGTTATACTTTTTGGAAAGGGTCTCCATTAATTACTGTGTCAGGGTCACAGACATCAATAGTTAGAACGGAATTATAATTAGTATTTAAATACTTGGCCATTCACTTAAATGGATGCCCTCGAAAGATCTAACATGGCATTATGTGACTAGGTTAGTTTAGAGAAGCAGTCTTGGTCACACAGTCTTTAATTTGGCTTTGTTACATTTCGCATGTAACGGCAAGTAACAATTGTTTTAGAAGTAAATTAGGCAATGAATATAAAATGAATGGGTGAAAGTCAGGGTGGTATAGTACAAAAGTTGTGTTTTTGCATGTAGGATAATTAGATGCTGTTGTTATAGTAGTTTAAAGTCTGGGGACACCACTTACTCATCGTTTTAGAATTATGACCTTTTGCAAATGCTAATGAGTTCTTGTTTTCCTAATCCTCTTTGCAGGTTCAAATTGTGGGTTGAAAATCAGTTCAAGCGAGGATCATTTGGTAATCAGATAGTTTGTACTGAAAACTTGTGCTGGTGGAAAATAGTCAATTTAACAATGGGTAGCGGCTACGTGGTGTTTCCGATTGGTCTCCGATAAAGAATTTGGGGATAACTACGTTCGCTTGAATTTAAAGCGTTTAAGAATACTTTCAAACTAATTTTGCGAAAGCGGTCAGTATGATGTGTTCCCGAGAGCCAAATGTCGAGGTAATTTTAGTTTCATTTATGTACTTTATACTATACTACAAGCTGAGCATTTCACTAATCAACAACTATTTTTGATTCATTTCTATTTTACTAATAGAGTCTCGTTCAGATTTTCCGATGCTTTATCTGCATGGAAAATCTGCGGGACGCTCGGATGTGTCCGCATTGTTCCAAATTATGCTGTAACCATTGCATACGTCGTTGGCTCACGGAAACCCGAGCTCAATGTCCTCATTGTAGAGCGAATTTGCGTGTGAATGAAGTTGTGATTTGTCGTTGGGCTGAAGAGGTTCATCAACAGTTAGATTCTCTTCAGCAGTCAATGCCAGCAAAGTCGTTGCCCTCGGCAACCACTACGGGTGAATCAGAATTGGAGAAATGTGCTGCACATCAGAAGGAAGAGCTGTCTGTGTATTGTGACACTTGCAAATGTTGCATTTGTCATGAGTGTGCTCTTTGGAGTCAGAATCATGCTGGACACTCGTTCAAGCCTTTGGATGAAATATACATTCAACATTGTCAGGAGATCAAAGAGCATGTCACCATTTTGCGGCGACGGTTTATGGAAATCATCAGCTCTGTTCAAGATGTAGAGAAGAATATAGAATTGGTGCGGACTGCTAAGGATCAGCGTGTTCGGGAAATCCGTAACGCTGTCGAACTCATGATTGCTAGGTAATAACATATTGTTATAAATATTTACAAAGCTAATTAGCAAATTGCTTCTCAACGAATTACTATGTTGAATTTTCAAGTTAACAATATTTCTGTTCATGCAATTCAGGTTGGATGCTCAACTCAAGACAAAGCTGGCTATGCTTGTCAATCAGAAAGGTCATCTAACTCGCAAATCAGAAGATATCGAATGTCTTTTGCGGGAGGTGCGTTTTTATGACATCACATTTATAACTACAATTTATCGATTAATGATGTCATTTGAGAACATGAGTTTTTATTCTTATTAGATTGAGCATAAACTTAGTTCTGGGTGCAAGAGCGATTTGATTCGCCAAAGTTCCAAGATTCTCAAAGCCATACAAGACACGATTTCGAAAAGCACTTTTGCCCTGGCTCCGGTTCTTCCCGATTTTCAGAGGTAACATTAATTCATTTTTAAAAAACATTGTTGACATTATCATTTTTAATATTTGACAATAAATGAACTTACTAATTGCTACTTATATGTTTGTTTACAGTGAACTTGTTCCCAATTATGATAGCAAAACATTTGTTATTCGCGGATTTTCGTTTCTTCGTCGCAAAGGTGACCCGTTTTACTCAGATCCGTTGTCAATCAATGGGCTTGATTGGCGATTGAAAGTGTATCCAGATGGGAATGGCGTTGTGCGAGGCTCATTCTTATCAGTATTCCTAGAACTCTCTAGTGGTCCACCAGAGGCAGCTAAGTAAGAATTCTCTTAAAAGAATCTGCATTTTTTTGCGTATTCTATACGAATCAGTTATGCTAATCCCGTGTATGTATTTGGTTTCTAGATATGAGTATCGCATTGAAATGATTTATCAGATCTCAAACGACACCTCCAAAAATATGATGAGGGAGTTTGCATCTGATTTCGAAGTTGGTGAATGCTGGGGGTACAATCGTTTCTTCCGACTGGATTTATTGGAGACTGAAGGATTTTTGGACAGAGCAAATGATAGTATTAAGCTACGGTAAGCTTGAATTAGCAATTATTAACTGTATTGCCATTGCAACCAATTATGTAAGCTTTACAATGAGTGACACTTGTGGTTTACAGTTTTGACGTCCGTCCTCCAACGTACTATCAAAAGTGCAAGGACTTGAACTGGTACATCACAAATCTGCAAGCAATGAACCGCTGCAAGGCCCGTGATCCTGAAAGTGTTCGTGTTCCTCGTCGCCGTAACCTGGTAAGAGCTCCAGTTAATGATTTGGCTAGTCCTAGTCCACGAAGAAGTACTCCAACACAGTCTCAGCCTCATCCATCCCGTGAAGGTCGTCAGAGTGAACATGATGGATCATCAGAAAGTGGTTCAGGATCAGATTCATCTGGCGAATCAGAGGTATGTATACATGTGATAAGTTGGGATTAAGTTGGGAGCTTATGTCTGTAAATTCTAGTAAAATGTCATCTTTTATGTTTAAAGACGGAGCTAAACAACGGAAGTGTACGCACTGTACATGGAATCAACGGTTGTAATTTGTCCGATCTTAGTTTGGCGTTGTCAGAATCCAACTTATCGGAAGCTGTACTGGCTCGGACTGGTGTTCCAATTGATGAAGAAATTGGAACCGCTTGGAACCCAGATGCAAACCTGGAGTCAAACTCAAACTTGGATGAGTATGTTTATTACATTTTTTGTACAAACACTTATTACTTAACATTTGATGAGTATGTACTTGTGACTAATATGTGTGAATATTCTCTAATGCTTCAGACTGGGTGCTAGTGGGGGCGAGTCTTGCGACAATCCTGGCGTCATGTCTCCAGCAGCAATCTTTGCAGAACTCTTCAAGGGCTACATGATTGATGACAGTACTATTCAAATGCTCGATGATATAACTGCTGGTGCAGCGAGTGACGCGATTGCGAGTGGTAGATCTGGTCAGACTAAAAATGCTCACACAGGGGCCAACAATGACAATGGTGGGGACTCGGCCGACGTGGATACTAATGTTCTTCCTGAAGCCATTGTCGAGCACAACAATTCCAACTCAGCAGGAGCTAGCGGAGGAGGCTCTCCAGCAGGAGAATCCGTTCAACGGTTGTCTGAATAAATCAATGTGTGCAGCTCAAAGGTGCATTTTCCGATGTGAAAAATCATCAGGAATGTGTACATTTTGTTTGAGCTGCACACACTTGATAATTGCCACGATGATCGACAAGTCGAGCAATTATTATTCTCCAAAATCTTTAAAGCTTATTTTGTGTGCAAGTCACAATTACTCTAAGTATAATACTGGTAACCATGGTTTTACGTTAATGTACCAAACACCAGAGTTTTCAAACAATGCCATTTGCTGCACATTTTTCTTGCCCAACTCAAAGTTGTGTTCATTTTCAACCAAGTAATTTGTATCAACAAGTTGATGTTCCACAGAAAAATTGCAGCAACCTGTGAACTTACGCTACGCAAACATTCACTGTCCAAAAAACGCTGTCCCAATGTACTACGCTTCGACAAATGACAGATAGAATCTCACTTGAACTTTGACAGCTTTAAAGATTTTGGACAGTCTCGGTTTTCTCGACTTGCCGATCATCGTGAACAATTTGGTAAATTACTTCACTGTATTATTAACAGATACTCTGCACTTAGTCGATATCGCTTGAAATCAGCAGAAGAAATTGTTAGTGAACGGTTGAGAAACCTACGTTTCTCTGATGATGAGGATGATAATGTGTTTTGATCCAACGGTAGTTATTCCCTTTTCTACAATGATACAGAAATAATCCGCTCAGTCAATGTGATGTTTCTTTGAAAATGCAACCAACGTTTGATTCTCATTTTTACTAGAAAACGTGATTGTACACTACTATTTCATTACTGGTTTCTTTGGTATTTTTTTAGAAATCGTACTTTATTATTTAAGTGGTATTGCGGATAGGTGCTTTTGTTCATTTCACTTACCTCGGTAATGTATTCGCTATTAAGATTACCCGCTCGGCAACAGCCGAACCGAAACTTTATTGTTTCCCTAAAGATTGATGTATAAGTCATTTTTTCACCATGATGTTACGTTTTATGGTAATTTTGGTGTTACTGAAATAATTTTGTCAATAAAAATAAAACACGTACATAATATTATTATCAACTGTAACCCTCTTGTCAAGTCAACCTACGTAGTATATCTTTTCTAATTGATCATCGCATTGTGCACTGCATTTTCGCTGTTAGGTAGAACTTCCAATTGTTAGTTCGTAGTATTTAATTCATGTATCATGCTGAACTAGATTTTGGTGTCATTAAATGCATACCATTACGGCAACCTTTGGTTGCTTTATTCCCGTAAACCTCCGATTCCGATACAACAGTATTTGAATTTTAATGCAATTAAATAAGATGGCAAAAAGCTTGTTATAAAAATTTGAAGCATTTATTTATCAATCATATTATTATTATTTCATAGCATCATCATCGTCACCTTTATTTTCGTAAAGCATTATTTTAATTTTTTACATCATTTTCATCCTCATGAGTTTTCCAGAGATCCTTGGTAACCAATTCAACAAAGAAAAAAGTTATTCCTCACACACTAGTGTTAACTTTTCGTTACATCTAAAACTCACAAGAATAAACATAATATTATACAATAAGATGCAAAACAATATTAATATATCTAGCGAAATTATTATGTATTTATAAAACATTTTTAAAGCCTAAGAAAACACCGAAAATTCCCGGTAACATGTTTAATATTGCTGATTCTAATTCTTCGTTTATATCTAATAACTTGCTACCATTTCTATTACAGCTTTTTCGTCTTTCTCTACCTTATCCTTTCCCGTTTCTGTAAACATTCATACATGACTTTCTGCTTTCCATTTTAGTAATCATTCTTCATTAAAAGTACAGTTAACAGTAGAATAACTTTCACTTTGTAATAAAAGAGAAAGGCTTGAAATAGGAGTAAAATCAAATCGTTTAAAGTCGCAGCGCAATTCGTGTGATCGTTACAAATCGGATATATGAAGTCATATCTACATCTACTTGCACTTTAACATTGGCAATATTTTTTTAATGAAATATCTAAACTACTACACGTTCGAGCGTTTGCGTTCGCATAAAAACTCAAAATCGTACCGAACTTCATGCGATAGTTATAAGATAGGTCGAAACTAATAGGTTCTTTTAAAGGCAATCAATCCCGTGTTCAGTTGTCCATATTACTTTGAATTCAGGGAATTAGTTTGGAATTGAAGTAGAATTTTGTTTTCAAGATGGTATAAAAATAGAGTGGAGAATAGTATCCAATATCAAATACTTGTGAGAATATTCATTGAGTATTGCATAGTAAATCTGAATAAGTTTTTTTTTCAAGGACCTGATTGATTTGAATTTGAAGATTGAACAAGTGACAGTTTACGTTTTTCACCGAGAAAGAACCGAAAGTATAGCTTGTTGTAAATTTTTGTTTCGTTTTAGAATTATGGTAGATTTGTTGTGTGTAGACAGATTTGGTAGTTTAGCAGTGCTGTTTATCATCAGTCTAGTAGTAATCAAAGTACCATAAAATAGTTTTACAGATAAGCGACATGACAATTGTTGTGTAAATATATAAAAACGCTTTTACTAGTAACCTCTATTTTGGTATTTTATACTTGGTTTTTTCCTTTCTTAGATATGTTTTGTATATATATATAATAGTAACGTATGTTTGGCATTTTTCATGTATATAAACAATTACATTGAAAAGTTTTATGAATATAGCAAGTAGCAATAGTAGTAATAATAATAATCATAATAGTAAAAAGGCGATTTTCATATATAAAACATGCTTCACCACCAACATCATTTCATTTCATTCTTGTGTTTATAGCTACATATTTATAGCTCCTGCATTAACTACAATCCTAAATCAAATACTGTGATTTTTTGTTATTAGTTTATAAGCAGTAATATAATTAAATAGTCTTTATTTTCAGCGTTTTCTTTTTGTGCACCGTTCGATTAAGTTTCATAAAATCTTAGTAATATAGCAGCAGTACTAAAGATGATTTGAAACAAAAAGTATATAACTTTAGAAAGAAAAAAACAACTAGATTAAAAAGACAGAGTGATAATTGGTATAAAAAGTTTCGACTTAAGTACTTCACAAGATCCGTCCAATATCAAGCTTAGCTTGCTAAATGCAAAATGATCTACACATCCCAACAAGCTTGCCAGTAATTGATGATCTAGTATTTCACTTTTCATTCGAACACTATCTTTTCATTTTACTCCTGCGTGTAGCCAGACTTTATGCGTAAACTTTATAGTTTATTGATAATAATAATTATAACTAGATAAGGTGATGTGATGTTAATCAGGTATATAAGCAATACCTAATGGATAATCCTACTACTTATCCTGGTGATGATAATCTACTAAAAACTATATAATAAAAATGCTACCAACTACCGAATAACAGTTCACAGATATTTTCACTGCTGCTACTACGACATGGTCTCCTCAACTCTAAATTAGTTAGGCAACGGTCATCATCACTATTATTACCAATCATTACTTTTCTAGTAAGCGAAAAATCACGATACAAAAGGCAACAACGCTTCCTCTTAATGCAATAGTACTAGTTTTTAAGGCATTTTTTGTAAATGAGTATTGTTTATAATTATTATTCCATTTTTTATTATGAATTTAATAATCTTATAAACAGTTTTCAGTTGTAGCATATATAATGATGAAGCATAGCGAACAACAATGTTTAGGCACTTGGCGTAGGCAAGCATATTCCAGCAGTAATAATGATTATTAGGTATTAATATTCTTACTCGAGTACATTACACAGTATTGGTATATTGGTAATTTCATCTACTAGTACTACTTGTTTAGCAAGATATTAAAGATGAGTTACATGGTTTTCTACGCCTACTTTAACATTATATTAAAAAGAAAAGAAAAGTTTCATCGGGATAGTTCTAAATTCTGTATGCAAAGCTGTTATCTGTCAACCAACAGAAACAACAGCGACGGAGATGTACAAACGATACAATAGTTTTGGAAATAACCTAAGTTACAATGCTAATAATAATAATCAGTAACATACGTATATGGTAATTAATCATCTGAATTATACAAAGGCATAACATGTACTTGCAACTAATCGTTAGTTCAGGACAATAAGTCTTCCACCACAGGTGCAGGTGCTGGTGCAGCGGAGGTTGGGGATGCATCTTCCTTATCGGCAGATTCATCATCCAGGTGGACTCCATTTTCTTTGACGGCGTCTTGCTTCTCAGTCTCACCATTCATGCCATGAAAATCTCCGTTAATGCTACCATTAACGACATTCAATTCCTTGACATTCTCACTGGTTTCATTCGGACCCACACCGTTTTGCTGAATTAGTTCCGCCTTCTCGTTCCCTGCAGCAGCTACTTTCTTATTAATTGTTGACTTCATGGTTTTGCTGGTTGCATTTCCGGGTGCAGTTGCAGCAGGTTTTCTGGATTTCAGGGCAGAGGAGTCAACTTTCTTGGGAGCCATTGGGGCTTTTGTTGTTGCAGCAGCTGCAGGTCTAGAAGCAGTTCTATTAGTAAGGGTACCAGCGGGTTTGCTGGCGTCCCCTGGTACTTTTGGAGCGCTCCTGGTTGCAGCGGCTCGAGTAGCAGCTGTTGTAGCTGGCTTTGATGGTGGAGCAGTCCTCGACGACATTGGAACAGTTCGAGGGACAAGAGGCTTCGCTGAACTTGTGGTTGTCTTGACACTTGAGGTAGTCGGTCTCGGAGCGGCTGTTCTCTTTGCATCGGCTCCTCCTAATCCAGGTTTAGGTGCTGAAGCTGCGACTCCGGTGGTAGGCTTAGGTCGAGCCAGTCTGGCTGGACCTGGTTTCGTACTAGCATCTCCCAAAACCTTTGATCCAGCAGTTGCTGGAGCTGGTCTGCTAGTAGCAGGTCGGGGTGTTGGACCAACAGTGGGGACTTTTTTAGGAGAAGTTGTAGAGTTTCCAGAAGTGTTTGCTGGTTTTGGCCCGGCTGGTTTCTGCGCAGTTGGTGCTGTTGCTGGGCGCATGCGCATAGTGGTAGCAGATGCGGATTTGGTGGCAGTCGTGGAAGGTTTTTCGATGCCATTTACAGCAGCCTTTGAAGGAGCGGAACGAGTTGTTGTGGAAGCCCCAACTCGAGGTGCACCAGTCGTCTTAATTGCGGTTGTTGCAGCCGACCTTGCTGCTGGTGGGGGTCGAGGAGCACCGCTGGCGGTAGTCGGCTTTGGTGCAGCCCTAGGTACAGTAGTTGCAGGCTTGCCGTTGACTAATCCAGGTGGTTTTGGCGCTGCAGCAGCTGACTTTATAGGAGATTTCTTTGGGGCTGCAGCAGAGCTTGCAGCAGATTTGCTTTTGGTGACAGGAGCGTCCGGTTTTAGTGGTGATTTGACAGGAGATTTTGTGCCAGCCTTGCTTCCAGCCTTTTTGTCAACTGGAATTGGAAGATCTGCCGGTTTAGGTAAACTCTCCGAGCTGGGAACAATGGATGTATCAGTTGTTGGAGCGGAGTCGACTTGTCCAGAAAGATCATTCACAATCTGTTGGTTAGTATCCGAAACAGTTTGCTGTTCCAAAGCACTAACTTCAGCAATCTTCTCTGGAATAACAGCTTCCACTTTATCAATCTCAGGGACAGATTCTGTAGCCACTACATTCAAAGTATTATCGAAACTGCCTTTATCCTCGTCATTAGTAGTGGCGGCGTCAGTGAGAGGTGGAGGTTCTTGACTCATTGGCTTACTTAATTCTGTTTCCTCTCCCAAAAGTGCATTATCAGTAAACAATGCTGAAGCCTCACTGTTAAAAGCCTTTCCTGGTTCTAGTACTGGTTCGTCGAGCTGATTGGAGAATGGATTGAGTGCACCACCACTAACTACGTCACTATCGGCGAAAGAAGCCTCAGCTTGTGTTGAGAATGGATTGAAGGGCTCGCTGGCATTTTCAATTTGCTGGTCCTTAGCAAAAGTGTCTTCCGTAATGGGATGACCAAGTGGGGAATCAGCCACTGTGTTGATTAATAAAGCACCTGCATCCGGAGCACCAGTCAAATCTGCTTCCGCATGAGACTCAAATGGATTTTCTGCCAGTCCATTATCAGTGGGAATAATAGTGTGACTGACCCCTTGGTCTGTGGGTTTCTCAAATTTCCATTCGTCATCTGACTGGGCATCACTTAAATCTTCTACCTCCTTCTTATCTACTTCTGTAAATGAAAAAAATACATCAATAAATATAAAGATGAAAATAAATGCAAAGACTATTTATACGTAATATCTTCCATCAACTTACCACCACCAGAATGATTTTCGATGCCATCATCGATAATTTTTCCAGCGGTTTCTTTGGAACTACCGACGGAAAGGAAATCAACCAACAGTTCTCCTTCTATTGGAGCTGAATCGACTTGTCCAGAAAGATCATTCACAATCTGTTGGTTAGTATCCGAAAGAATTTGCTGTTCCATAGGACTAACTTCAGCAATCTTTTCTGGAATAACGGCTTCCACTTTTTCATTCCCGGGGACAAATTCTGTAGCCATTACATTCCAGTTATTATCGAAACTGCCTTTATTCTCGCTAATAGCAGTGGCGGCGTCAGTGAGAGGTGGAGGTTCTTGACTCATTGGCTTAGTTAATTGTGTTTCCTCTCCCAAAATTATATCATCAGTAAACAAGGCTGAAGCCTCACTGTGAAAAGCATTTCCACCGACTGGTTCGTCGAGCTGATTGGAGAATGGATTGAATGTTCCACCACTAACTACGTCTACGAAGGAAGGCTCAGCTTGGGTTGAGAATGGATTGAAGGGCTCGCTAGCATTTTCGATTTGCTGGTCCTTAGCAAAAGCGTCTTCCGGAATGGGATGACCAAGTGGGGAATCAGCCACTGCGTTGATTAATAAAGCACCTGCATCCGGAGCACCAATCAAATCTGCTTCGGCATGAGACCCAAATGGATTTTCTGCCAGTCCATTACCAGTGGGAATAATAGTGTGACTGACCCCTTGGTCTGTGGGTTTCTCAAATTGCCATTCGTCATCTGACTGGGCATCACTTAAATCGTCTTCTACCTCCTTTTTATCTACTTCTGTGAAATAAAATTAATACTTAAATGAAAAAACTACATCAATAAATATACATATGTAATATCTTCCATCAACTTACCATCGCCAGAATGATTTTCAATGTCATCATCGATAATTTTTCCAGCGCTTTCTTTGGAACTACCGAAGGAAAGGAAATCAACCAATTGTTCCCCTTCTTTTGCGTGACCATTCATCTCCCCAACTCCGTCAATTCCATGTTCTAAAAATAAAATAGATGAGTTATGTTGTTTGCCATTCGTAATAATTGCTAATCTTTATATGGTAAGGAGGATGTAGGTACCAATGAATTTCTCCATGGTGACAACACCAGCGGCTGGTTCGGGAGACTGTTTCAAAATGGTAACTTCAGTTTCTAGTTCGGGTTCCAATGCACCTTCGTATCTGTTTTTGATTGATTCCAGAGGTTCGAGAAACACTACAATAACGCTAATGTTATCTGATGAACCTTTCTGTTTTGCTTGTGTGATCAGCTTTTGGCTAACTGAAGGGACATCTTCTGAAAACAAATAGTTAGCCAATCAGATAAATGAATTCTTCCATCTATTTACATGAATACTGTATTTTCCAATGACTATAAATTGCACAGATTTTTTACTTACTTGGGTCGGCAACCACCTGACGGCGGACAATGTTTGCGGCAGCCTCAGGTGAAACCTCATCCCACAGACCATCGCATGCTAGGATTAAAAATTCTTCTGACCCATCCAGCTCCAACATTTTGATGTCTGGCGTCGAAATTATGAAGGTCTTTTGATCTACGTCACCTGCGTTTCAAAAAATAGGTGCATTTTTAAACGTTGTGCTTATAGTATATTAGCAACCTTCTATGATAGACATAACAGTAAACAAGGAGTGTAGAGTAAAAAAACTAACCGATTGCTCTGGACACAGCGAGATTTCCATTTACTCGATAAGTATCATGCATCTGAATTACTTCACCTCCCAAACTTCGAATTCTGTCGATCTCATCCTGAGACAAAGCCAAAAAAATATTGTTGTCAGAAACAATTTATACACAAAAAGCATTCAAAACAACCTTATCAATCTCACCTTTCGTTCTGGCTTGTGAGGGGAAACCAGGTTGGACACTTCATTTCTTTTGGCTAGCACGGCTTGTGAATCCCCAAGCCAGGCGACATACAACTTATCTGGCGTGATGAGTGATAGGACGACCGTAGACCCACTCTTGATTTTGTCATTTTGTCTGCATTTGTTGACGAACGTTTCGTCAAGCGTTTCAAATGCATCACTTATGCTTGGGATCACATCCTGATTTTGATTAATACTTTGAATCAAAAACTGGTGCAATTGGGCAGCCCCATAGGCAGCCGCTTCCACTCCATTGTGCCCATCGAACACAGCAAAATAACTGACGGGAGTAGGCATCTAAGTAGAAATATAAAGTTTCCAGTTTTTGTGAAAACTTTTAAAATTACCTATCATAAGTGCATTAAGAACTTTTTCTCACCTTGAAGAGCCTGTCCATTCTTGGAAGAATCGTCATTCTGTCCTCCATGTGTCTACGCGTATTCTTGATGTTGTAATACGAAATAGCAAATACATGAGGCTGCAAGTCAGGGGATTCCACCATCCCATCGACACTATCATGGTAATCTTCTTTTTCTTTCAGACAAATTTCGTCCAGCTTTTTAACAACTGCACGCATCAGTTTGAGTGGCTCGTATAATGTGCCATCTTTTGCACCGTCCTGCACATCCAAACTGTCTTCCACGACTTCGACGCATTCTGAAAAATCTGACTGAAGGACTTCCTGATAGAGCTTCTCCAGTATCTGATTTATTAACGGAAGGGGACATTGTCTGGAAAAGGTGAAACATATTAAATGAGTACAACTTACATGAAATGTTGTTTCCATACTACTTTAGTAAAAAACAATACCTCTGATCTAGGTAGTCGAATCCCCAATGAAGTGCTTGACCGGGAATTTCACTTTTAACGATGGTGTTTCTGAGTACCCTTAGCGGCAGCGGGTCTTTCTCAATATCTGTTGACTGGTAATTCTCGAAAAAGACTCTGGGATCCATTTTTGGACTTCACATTCAGTTATCCTATTAAGTAAAAAAATACAAACAAATTATAAAAACATTGTAACAACTCCCAAATCACCTGACTAACAAGATTGCCCTGTACCTACCTACTTTCAATACCTTTAAAATGCAAAATTCAAATGTCAAATAATATGATATTTTTCTTGAACATAAACAAAAGACTGACAAGTGTCAAGTGAATGACAGCTGACAGCTTTAACGCATTTACCACTCGGAGTGAAACAAATGTATGAATTACACCCCCACCCTGTTCTGACTATAAAGTGACAATGCAACGGTCTGAGTATATATTTTTGAGATAATATTGTGAACTTGCTGCCACTTTGAACGTCCCTTCAAAATGAGCATTAGGTATTATTTCATGATACCCGTGCTCCCCACCAACAACTTGATAATAACAATTTCATGTTCACCATCTAGCCAGATTAGCGTCAAGTGATGTGAGCCAGACAAAATGGGAAAGAAACTGAACAACTTTTTACAGACTTCTATTCCTCCTGATTCGTTCGGCTCCCCGGCTAGCAAATAAGCATGTAAAACAATCGAATTAGTGAAAAAAGGAAGAGAGAAAAAAACGGAGACAAAGGGAGCAAGTACACGCACACACCCCAAAATATTTCCTTTCCCTATTATCGTGAATATTACCATCCACCCCACACACATGAAGTCATTCTTTCCCAACTAACAGCCAAGACTAGTTGTAAAACATGTCAGGTTTGTTAAGCTGGTACTAGTTCAACTCGTACTGCTAATAAGTTTCTCTGAAATCCCCAAGCACCACACCATGAATGACTCATGCCGGCTTTATGATGATGACAGCGATGGTGACTGCTACACCGAAATTTCTCCCCCTTTTGTCCAAAGTTTCATTTCTCGGAGAATTGCATACACTGCATTCAAATTACCGGCACAAATGTACACACCAAAAACCCATATAATGTTTCCCTAGTACATACAAAAAAACTGATCATGCAAGTCCATGTGCCAACCAACCGGTAATAGTAGGGGTTCAACTTTCCGAAAATGATAATTGGAAAGCATAAAAACAGGAAAGTGCTGCAAACTAGCAATCCCCGTGTCTTGAAAAATAAAACTACTCTGTATGGTTCATGATGTCATTAAACGACTCTCTACAGTCTTGCACATCACTATGGTATCAACTAACAACGTAAACAGTTTTTCTGACGTAGAGAACTATAATACTAGCAAGTAAGTGTACCAGATACATGCTTGAAAATTATATGATGAAGACAGTATTTTTTGCAAATAAAATAAACATTTCCCTTCACATTTGGTGTATAACAACAATGAAAGCTATGCACAACAAAACCCTCATACCATAATGTACAGAAACCCTCTGATTGTAAATCGCAAATCATTAATCGTGCAGCATTTCGGTAAAATGGCCTCAGCCCAAGTCAATTTCTAATCTCTTATTTTAGTGTCAACTAATTACACAAAGTGAAACCGCCAGATATTTGAGACTCAGCAAGAGTAAACTGACATAGCATTTTGGAAATTTTCATGACTCAACTGACTCAAGAAAAAGATGCATTTAATCATTCTACTCTCACTTTAAGAGATCAAACTATTCAACTACGTATTTTCGTTTTACAAGCATAATTTGACAGCTACACGATGCGTTTCAAATCATGTAGTTTTAAGGTAGTAGCAGCAATTAACAATTACTAATATTTATATTACACGCTCAATGCTTCTCATATTTGGGGTAAGCATATCTGCCGAGTTTTTAAATGCACCAGAAATTTCTAACAATCTGCAACTCATTGTTACCACAACTTTAATAAGAAGATAATATGATTTAATTGCTACAAGGCCCCAAGACATTTAGATAATATCTTGTATTCCTATCATGCAATTGTTTTCATTGAAAATTCTTCAAAAGCCGGATGATAATTAATCAAAAAACCATTAATACTAATAAACCATTATATTTATATGGCGTTTCTATGATTAAATCACTTCAAATAGGTACTAAAATAGCAAAAACAATTAATCATATACATAAAGGCAAGGCATAAATTGCTAACTTAATGTAATTCTTCTAAAACTGAAGACGACATGTAAAAGTAAGCTAACTACCATACACGGCAGTAAAAGTGAGAAACGGGCCACTTTAACTTCGTACCTGACTCCAACACTTAGCACCACACTTCAGCTGCCAAATTAACCAACCAGTGCTTGTTTAACATAATAATCATTAAAATTAATAAACTGATGATGACGTGTTGACAAAGATAATAACTTGAAGCATATTAATAAACCATGGTTAACTAAACACATAGAGAGAGCTGTTTACTTTCCAATATTTAATATTTACAAACTCCCTGTCCTCACATGATATAAATTTTGGAAAAGACTAGTAATCATAATATGATACAGCCAACGGCACAATTCTCATCCTGCATCCTTCTTCAAATTTGATGAAACACGACCATTATTACCTCAAACTCCAAATAAAGACAGAATGGCCTTATCGTTCCCTTGTTTTTAAAGAATATGTCCAAAAACTACAACACACAGTTGGACATTTTTTATAGAGACGCGCCAACTGCCTGTCAGATTTATGATGATCTCGCCTACGACTTTATGTAATACACAGAACATGTAAATAATAACAATTGTTATAATTGCACCTTTCCCCTTCAAACCCAAATGTTGATGCTGATACATTTGCTTGGAATTTTAACGATATAGTCTTTACTGTCCACACAGCAAAAACATAAATTATGAACACAATAGCTTATCACCAGCCTTAATGGAAAAAATAGTCCGCTCCCCGAATACCAGAACAATTGATAATTAATTAAATTAAGAGAACTTCCTTCTTAAACCCAAAAAATATGTAATCTAAATGCAAAATCAATTATTCAGTTGCTAATCGCTACACAAACAACAAATCATCAATTCATGCCACACTTTTTCTTTTCAAGTAGGACAACCTTTAAAAGTTGCATAATGCATGTTAAGCCTACAATCTGAAAATCTAAAGCTAATCCCAGTATGGTATAAAAATTACCCAAAAAATGTTGCCCAACCAGTTTACCTGTCTGATTAAAGTGATAATCCGGATTGTCACTGTAACGCATAAATAAACACGCACAAAAACCCCGCTCGCACACACACACACCATTATCATCCACGCTTCCAAATTCCATAAAAAAATATGAGCCTATTGTGCAATTTAATTCTTTAAAAAATGCAAGACAATCATAAACTCACCCCTACGCGGCTGACAACACCACCACCACCCGTTTTCTTCGGTGCCAAAACGCCGCACCACCACCAAACAGCAAAGCAAATCAATCAGCTCTATAACTCAGACGCCTTCCGTCCTTTTGTTAAAACTCAAATGAAACGCAAAACTCCACTTGTTCAACAGCTACACAACAAGAGTAACACCACACCAATTATTCTGAATAGTTGACCACGCAAAAAATCCTCGTAAAAAAATTGAAAATGCAGCCCATACCAAAAAACACACTGCAACAAGTACAGGCAGGTGAAGTGCCAAAAAGCCGAAGTTGGCGTGAAACTCAATTCTCAAGTCAACTGCAATTCCCAAAAGTCTTATTCACTTCTTGTGATTGTCGCCCACGCAAGCGAAACCAAAAATACAATATCAAGCTGCATCTATTCAGTGCAGAGGAGATGATGACCAGAACAGTGACCAGGCACAAAAAACGAAATACGCACCTAGATGGGCTGCATGACTGACTAAACCAATAATCGCTTTACCATAAATGGACACGTGCACCTAATTACTACACACAAAAATATGGAATGAATAGGAAATGTGTAGAGAAAAAGGGAGAAAAGCAATGCACGACCAGGAGGGCGAGTGAAGATTGACGCGCCACAGCAGATTATATTCTTGGGCTGCACTGATGTTGATATGGCCAAGTTGACGAGCGAAATGTCAATAAAAAATATTGAAGGAATGCCTTTTTATTCAAAAGTCGCACGTGTTTTTTGTATTCCACTTGTCATTTCTATGTAAACAGAGCACCGAGTGCGAGCTGTTCCTCCCACGTGTCATTCTTCACAGAACATTCCAACATGCTTATTTGGTGGTGGTTACACACAGTAACGTTATGGTACACTTTTGAAGAAAAAAATCTAACGACGAATGTTGAAATGGAATGGTTCATAATATTCAGAATATGCAATCTTGATGACACTAAAAGAAATCCAATTATTAAAGGAATCTTATGAATATGAATAAATATTTGATGCATAATTAAAACCCATGATAATAATCAAGCAAGACAATTGTAACTGTACAAGGCTTAGAGCGTGGGACGTAAGTAAAATCCAACCAAAAAATCTCTAAATGTTTGCAAGACATGTCGTTCTTGACGCAAAGAAAGTATGTTGTAATGTTTTGAATCCCATGTATTTTGTGCGGTTATCTTATCCTTTTTCCGGAGGAATCAAGTTCATTGCATCCCGTGTGCTGAGGCGACGAGTGTTTTGTGTTTTGATACGCAGTTCTTTCTGCTGGCTAAGAAGTGTGCACTGCTGCGCACAGCCGTACAGACAGAAGACGTTAATACCGTTAGGTTATATAATTTGTTGCATTACATAATAGATGGTTATTTTCGTACTGTGAAGATTTGCTTATTTTTGTATGCTGTGCTGCATAGTTGCATAATAATATATTAGCTGAATGCATGTGTAAAGTGTGAACTGGTAATGTACAATGACGTGAGTCTTGTATTCTTTCTTTTCATTTACTTCACACTAGTCAAGATCAAGTTTATTTTTAAACTTGTTGTGTAGTTGTGTACAGCACACAGAACTAATGCGGTGGAAGCAAAAAATGCAGAGCGTGTAATGGAGGGAGGTGATACGGTCTACGGGGATGCGGAATGCGGTGCAAGTTAAAGGAAACACGAGAGGCGACTGACTCACGTATAGATTTGCATAAACATAATTGACAGTTGGATGTGTCGTTGAAGTTCAAAGTGGATTATACCATAATGACGACTATGGTGGTGGTGATGGTGCATTGTAATAAAAAGGATTTTATAGTAAAAATGCAACGTTGCAGATAAAAACAAGACACAAACCGATATCTCATTTTCTACTTGTCTGCGTCTCGAGGATTTCATGTCAATGAATCATGCTCATGAACCCTTTTGTAATTTTGGCTATGGCTATAATATACAGTTTCAAATTAAACTTTTGAATCGCGGATACTGAATAAATGCGTGAACGACATAACTTTATCCTGTGTAAATATTTCAGCAAGGAAGAAGAAGGGAAGTAAAAACAATGAAGTTTGCACAACTTGTCTTGTCTCAATACACCCCACGACCGTCATTGGTTTAGCCTCTCTACACCACCCTACTTACTTTAGACTCTTCGGTGGGGCATGGTGTAAATAGATTCCAGTTGTTGAAAATTTAAGAAGAGCCCAGAGATAAGTAATTATAATTAATCTTTCCTCCATTCCCTTACTCGAACGAGTTGAAACTTCAATGGTAATTTATGGGCTCAGCTATAAACTTAACTTGGTAGGAATGTTGTGGTTTTTGTCTTGCACCATGCTCATGTTTTTCAGTAAATGTGCGACTTAGAATGTGCAAAACAATATTTCCTTGAAATTATAGTAGAATTGTTACCACAACAATACCATACAACGCCACAAATTTATCGTTTTTAGCCTACTTAGATGAATGTTTTAGCCAACACAACACGCTGCTCTTATTGTGTAATAATTTGTCTTAACTTTTATAGCAACAACAAATGAGAATCAACGTCATAAAGAAAATAATTTTGCTTGGTGGCTCGTTCGTTTCTCTTCGGTTCGGTTGGTTGATGTTACTACAGGATACCGCTATCATTTTCACTAATCTGATACTTGTTTAACCTACAAAAGTAGTGTTACAGACAGAAACATAACGTTACTTTTTGTGCATTTTTTTTTTACAAAGTCGAGTACATTCAAAAAAATGTTCGCTGTTTCTGTTTTCCCTGCTTTAACCATGCTATTGCCTCTCGTCTCTCCGCATCATATATTTTTAGTATTTTTGGTCTTTTATTCTTTCCACCTTCCCAGCTTCTCAATCAACTGGGTAAGGGCATATCGCAAGATTTTTATGTTTTTATATGAAATTTGCCAAATTCTATTACCTGTATTCCAAACATTATCTGCTGCCGAGCACGTACCCACATTTGCTTTTTGCATAAACTCAAAGATTATTTTCGTGAATGGGAAAATCAACGGGACATGTCGTACAATATATTGCACTTCACTGTCTCAGTCAAAAGAAGTCAAGCTTCTTGACTCAAACCCCGAGAAAATGGGCAACCTAATAGCTAAACAATGAGAAATGAGCGCAGTTAGTACATGTATACGTGAGTGAAGAGCATCGCATAAAAAGATCAAAGGAGAAAATATCAGCGTCTCTTGACTCTTTGACTGGCTTTGTTCAGTTCTCTAAAGAAGTGCTCATTTCAGACAAAGAAACTTGCAAAGTTGCGAACCCGGCAAAGAAAACGCCAAACCGTCTGACTAAGCTTACAATAATATTCAATATAAAATCATTGCGCTGTGCAGTTTTAAATAATAAATAAAAAATCATGAAGAGGGTGTTTTAAAAAGAATTATTATTCCATTTTTTACCACTAATGATCAAAATGAAACGGCAAAACAATACACACAGAGAGAAGAAAACAGAAAAAGCTTTGTAATCCACGTTGGGTTTTACTTTATATTAACAGCAACGTCACTGCACAAATGCATTTTTCCATCCGTGTCCGTATCTTAAAAGTTCTAAAAGCTTTTCTATTCCCTATAGCAAAAACCATTTTCCACATCATCCATGCGATATGTTAGTGCGCTAAACAACTTACAGCTTTTTACGGTTTAGTGAATGGTGACTGTTTCTCCTTGACTGCCAGTATCCGCGTCTTCAGTTGAAAATATCAAAGCCTTTGATTGTCTTCTTTCTCAAGTTTCAAAAATCAGATACATAAATAAAATACAAGAACACAATTTTCTCGAAGAACAAAGAAAGATTTTGTTGATTCTAATTATCTGTTAGGTAGGTGCACAAGAGAAGGCTTATTATGCGGCAACTCCTACGATTTCTATAACCCTTTTAAATAGAGTCGTAATACGTGATTAAAAGTCAAACATTGGAAAGTACATAATTTCAGTATTCTGCAAAATCATTCAATCGCAAGTTCCACAGTTGTACTTTTATTTCGTTACCGTCAATCAATAGGGAGAGGACAAAATGCAAAAAAACACACACAGAATCCAAAAATCACATTCAAAGATCATGAGACCTGTTAGCGCGTTCAAAGGGGTGGGTGGGGTGAGCATGCAGTTTAATTCCCTGGTTTATCCTTTACCAATTCAGTAAGTTACATCATGCTTTAAATATTTCAGCGAAGAAGCTATTAACCTATGTGCCTACGTGACGTCTCGAAAACAGCAGAGCCATAAAGCATGTATATGTTACGCTTTTAACTTGTATGTAAAAGGTACAATATATTGAACAAAAAACACATGCAAAAACATCAGATTTACTCTTAAAAGTGTATAACTCATTATAATTATTAAACTTTTGATATAATATAGTAACCACAGCAAAACTACATTAGTACTCATGCTGACTTTCGCATTCACAATCTTGTATATTCTTAAAACTATATGAAAAATGCTTTCAAGTTATTTTCAGGATTAAAAAATGGTCAGGCAGGGTTTTTTAGATTAGTATTGCTTGACCATAATGATGGTGATGATCCAACTAGATCGGTCTAGCTGTAATTTTGTACTTTTAGTTTTAGTTACATGCTTACTTAATGACTTTGCAGTCCTTGCTCCTGATTCCTGATTTTATTACAAAAACCTTTTCACATTCGAGTTTAGTGTACATTGTGAATACATCTTATTAATAATATCATACCATCAATCTGCTTCTTTCTTGGTATGTTATGAGGCATTCAGTTGCTAGGCTAGCGTTAATCTAGTACTAGTGGTGCTATACATTCTTAATGAGATGAGGATTCTCCTTCAACGTGTAATCAGTTTAGCAGATTGAGAAGTGAGGAAACCGTCATAGGAAACCAATAATTTCGCCCTGAATTTGTTCGCCTCTATATACGCTTAAAAATATCTTTTTTGCTGCCACAATGATACATAATATATACCTATATAGCCACCAATTTACCAATACTACCAGCATTGCACGCTCCAATCCATACCAGATCATGACTCTATCATGCTGTTGTTATAAGTTTGCTTTTGCTTGCATGCACGATAATCAACTTCAGTTTCACGGCGCACATGAACGCTGAACGCAAAATGCAGTGAGGGTTATTACTGTGTCTGCCTAACGCTAAGCAAATGTGAAGAAATGTATATAATCCCTTTCTTGAAGAAAGCGTGCATCTTGTACTGATACGATGATGATGATGCTGATGGTATTGATGATGAACATGTCTAACAAAATGGAGCTAATACAAAACTCTTAAACGAGGATCGACCAACCGGAGAAGCTGCTTAACCGAGAGAAACTGATTACTTTAAAAATTAGTGCTTCTCTCATCTATCATCTCTGCATGCCCGTATCCTTAACTGCACACTTACCTTATGCATGATATAACATTTTGCATAAGGTTATGCGAGCAGATTGGTGTATATTATCATAATGAATACACTCGACCTCTTCAAGTTGAACTGACTACCATAATCAGAAAGGAATTTTTAAAATTCAATGCACTTGAGAAAACACATATAGCAAATCCTTACATGATTCATAATACCCAGAAGGAATGCAACTGCATAACCTACACAAGAGAAAAATCTCATCTATGCCTCCAATAGCCAGCAGAAAACAAACAAAATATGCAAACAGCAGAACAAAGAATCTAGATGAACAATAATGATGATAGTACAGTCATTAACGATAAATGAGCATGTTTACTTTTGCATGCATGACTTGAACACACGAACCTTGTCGGTTGGATTATGTTCTTCAATAATCCCAATTCTTAACGCTTCTCAGTTATTACAGACTTACTAGAATTTGCAGATGAGCTTAACGTGTATTCTAGATCAATTAGCAACTTTCCTTAGGACGGAAACTACCTATATGGCCTCAGTCAGGTACTTTTTAGGCAATTAATCAGAGAATATAATTTAAGTTTCAAGGGATGTTTCTTTATCAATTTCATCTACTTTACTAATGTACGGCTAATTCTCACATCGAACAATCAGAGCCTTTTGAGATGTCAGGCGACCCCATAATGGTGACCCCATTTAATTTTCGTTCACAGAGAAGACAAAAAATAATTTAAGAAACCGTCTCATTTCCTGCTACTTTTTTCCTAACATGCCACTGTTGACCGTAAAAATCAAAGTAAAGTAATGCGCAAAAACGCAGAATACTATACTGATTCGTAATACTGGCAGATCATTTTTCATTATACAAATTACACGTTTTCCGGCCAGCTCATTTAGTACTCACATGTATTTACACCTGAGTTTATGCGCAATCAACAGTTGCAATAGCAAAAAGACAAAGTGCTATGCGTAAGTGGCCAATTTGCATCGTCAAGAGAAAAACATACTATTTTACAGTCAATTCCAAAGTTTACTATATGCAATGTTGCTGCTGCTGATGTGACAGAAGACTGAACAAAACTAGTAACGTCAAGAAAAAGCCAGAACATACATAAACCTAACTGGTTATAAACGACATCAAATTGATGAGCAAGCTAAAGCCGACTTATATGACTTGTGTTGCAAAAAGATTCAGCAGTTATATAAACAATATCAGTTCGGTATAAATGAAGCCAGCCAGTTATATTATGCTACTATATTACAAATTCACATACCTAATTCAACTAGGTATGATGTATTTAAACTTTCTTTGAAGATCGTAACCCCGGTTTAAGAAAATGTCATGAAGGTTTCACACAAGCAACTGCTGAAAAGTTAAGTAAAATATCCATTTATTGTTTGTGTGAACACAACATCAAAATCAATTCTGCTCTGCCTACAAAAACATTAACTTTAAAATGAAATTTGAATGCTATATGCAATTGAGCACTCTCTCACAAAATATTTTAGTATCGTGTTGATTTCAAAGTATGTACCATATCAGCTCCTCTATCGTCTGATAATAATAAAAAATGAAAATTGTTCGACTCGATTAACCAATTGTTGTACATTTGAATTCTCTACAAGCCAAACACGCATACGTCTAGCAACCACACAGAGACACTGCACATTTTTACTGATATTACTGATGAAGCTGCCTGATATTTGATCCCTTCATATCATTGATGCAATTTTTCATACATGATATCATTGTTATCAGAAGCAGTAAAGTAATAACAAAATAACAATAAAAGGATGGGTCTATCGTGACTTGGCGACCAAATACCACCGATTCTCATTTTGTGCACGCTTGATTCTGTTGCTGCGCTGAAGGTGACTATGGCGTGGTGGATGCGGTTATGATGATGTGATGATGAAATCTAACACATGTAACACCGGTATCAACAACCTAAATGACATTACTCATCTTAAAAAACTATATTTTATATGCACATAGAATATGAATGAGTCACGCTTGGATAATAACGCAGAAAAATTCCTGAAAAATTATATGTGTGTGTGCAAGCAAACGGCAAAGTATCTGGTGGCACGCAAAAATGTTTTACTTGTACTTACGTATTGGGTATATCTTATCATGGCGCAATCATTACAATAAAAAGTGCAACAGAACAATCACAGAAAACTGCGACGCTGTATTTCCTGTGAGTTTTTGCTCGCTTTAAAAAACAGACAAAAAATCAGCGCAACGATTGACGATTAAATCGCTCACTTCACTGTGTGACTCCACTGCATTATTTTTGCACGAACTGGCAAATTATGAATATGCAACAAAAAGCTGCTTTTACTAAAAACCCAAAACCCCAGCCAAAGCTATGCTGTGCAGAAAAACGATGTGAACGAATTATTCCAAATAATTGATTGCGAGAGTGTTCAACTAAAGTTTGGTTGGTAATCAAGTGTCTCTGAACTCTCACTTGATTTCCCTAATAATCCTATGATTTACGTATTACCTATTTTTAGGCTTTTGACAGTTTTCAATTGAGCAAAGCAAAAAATGGACTCAGTAGCTAGTCGTCCACGTTCTCAAATGGGTAGATTGAATAAATCTCAATAATGTTTTACACTTCCGTCACAATTACACGGCAAACGAACCAGAAAAGCAAGAACCATTTCATTTACCGCCTGTAAATACGTAGGCCAATAAATTTCATAGAAATGTGACATTTCAAATTTAACAGTTGTTCCTTCTTGATACATATTATGCAAATTCACAGAACACAACGCTCGTAAGGACAAGTGGAGCAGAAGTAGGGTTCTTTAAAAGCAGTTAAATATAAAAATATAACACGGCGCGTTGCAAATTTATATTTTTTGACAGCCTTCATTCACTCATTGTGCAAATTACAAGATATATAAAATGAGTGACGACGTAGGTATTAAAACTTTGCTTGCTGAAATATCTCCAAAGATGATGGACTAGGTATCATTTTTGCATTCTTTACTATTAAACAGACCTAGATAAAAGTCCCAACTTATAATTCAGATACACAAACCTCGATACCATGCACCAAGGTAGTGCCATCATTTGATATGCCGTTTCTGTTCAAATAAATACAGCCGGATTTCCAAAGAGGATTCCATTAAAGGCTTGTAATAGTTAGTTGTACTTACTAACTTTCAATTTAGAAGCAATATGCAAGACTTAAGTTGAAGTCTAACTGAATGCGTAAAGAAAAGTTAGTTTTTATAAAATGACATGCCTGGAGTATTAGTAAATAGATAAATGCAACCTATAAGAAAGCCCTTTGATTTGTAGGTGTTTGAATGTGTGATCTTTTTTCTATAGTCTCCAATCTTTAACTTCCTCCTACAGTCGCTTCTTATCCACTAGTTATCACTAATTGCATTGCCGTTGCCGACATGGCACGTTATCTCCATTTCTCTTTGGTTTCGTCACGCCTAGCTCGTTTATTTCTCCTTTTTGAATCCTTTCCTTTCACCATTCAGCTTCAGAATACCGTTAAGACATTCCACATTATAAGCCTGTCAGTTATGATCACGAATTGCCAAAAGTACAAGCCAACTTTAGTTTGTTCATGTGAAGAGTCAGGTGAGTTGACTACACACACAACGAAACCTCCTCCCTACTAATCATTACGTCTGAAATGTGGCATAATTAAGCAGTGACAGGAATAGAGAGATGTATATAAACCCACCGGAAGAACATAATTATCTAGACCCGAATTGAACAATTACTTCATTGTGTCCAACGTGAATTGAATAAATCAAAATGTAATTACATCCTGAGTGGCGAAATCATGATAATGATGTTACCAATAACTTTGAATAACTGTGATATGCCAGAAAACAGAATGATTTGCAATTTTAGTCGTGCCAATTACATTACATTTAACTAGCTATTTAAACACCTTTACGCATATATGCATATTATTCATTTACTCAACTTATAATAGTAGAAAATTAAAAGGCTTATTAAAATACTTACCTTTGAGTTAGTTCCAAAAAAATCCCCTCAATAAACTTCAACACGGTAGTCGAAAAAGCGGAAGAAGAGCCTCTATCCAAGCTGACGACCAGTTACCTAAGGGATCACATCAAATAACCAACTTTTTGTAATACTGATTTTTGTTTACTTTTGAAGAATGACAAGAATGAGTCAAGAAAACGCGCTATGTCAATGTACATGTCACTATCTCACTTTGTCCAAAAAACAGAGCCGACTGACATGTACAATGTACAGTAGCTCTTAGCTTTGATATAAACTATTCCCAAGAAATTAATGAGGCTGTCTTATTTAGCAATTATGCGAGTGTGTGAAACGATCAAGTTGTCGTTCCATTGTGTAAACACATCCAGCAAAGTGGAGGTGTGAACTGGACTACTGGAAACTTTTGTGTGTGCAATACAGACAACTAAATCAATAGCACCTAGTCACCCACAGCCTTACGCAAACACCTCACCACCACATTATGTAATGCAGTAACGGTTAATGTGTCAATAGCACATTTTCATGTAAACAAAGCGAAATGGAAAAGCTGGTGACTCACCTCACTCCACACATCACTCCCAAAAATCTCATTGAAAAGCCATTGAATTATGTATTGAATGCCTGTCCCTTGAAATCACCTTTTTAATGACTTTAATAGCCTGCTATACAGCCTGAGGTACCACAACTACCACTACCACTAAAATCTCGAGTGATACTCTGGGTAAAACTCTAGAAAATTGGAGGTCAACACGAGTGCTGGTGGTGTAGTTGAAAGCTACAAACTGAGCCAAAAAGTTGAGCTCAGCAAAAGAACTTGAAAGTCCCATTCATTGCGTTTTAAGTGTCATCGTTATTTTCATTGACGTGATGTGGTAATGTCTCCAAAAATACCAATGACGACTATGCCGCTACATAACTGCCTGTTTTTTTGTTCTGATTCTGATACTAGTACATAATTAGGCGCCATATAACTGACTTTATGTTGCGAATTTACAAACAAAATGCAAAAGAAAGGGTTCAACAGGATAGTATTATCGTGTGGCGGTGGTGGTGGTGATGATGCTATTGGGGCGGCTAAGAATATACAACTTTTTGAGCATTACACAGCCTCTTCGTCATTTCATTTTCCAAAGTTGCTACAACAACAACACCACGTCAACAAACCAAATGGCATGCATTTGGCAAAAATGCCAATAAGCCAACAAATGTTTTCCCTTTCATTTTCCATACTGCTTTATACCGACATGGATGCCCTCATAAAGTTGTGTAATAGCCCTTTCCTTGTGAGTTTTGTAAATTTGCTCATTAAACAATGAAATTTTTTTGGTACTGCCAGAGAGAACACTAACTACGCATTATGAATTTAACGGTTGCAATTAATTGCACCATAAACCTTTATGGACAAAATGGATAGTTTTCTCGAAATCCTACTTAATGTTTGCTGAGCATAAGCATGCAACAATTCAATAATGCAAAAAAATATATTTCGACTTACTTGGCTTATGTTGATACTTAAGGGTTTCCCTTGTTTCAGTGCAAAACTCCGTCCGCTTTAGTACAAAACTTTAACTTTATAAAGCACGGGTTTCTTATACCTCACTCTTCAGATTCTCAATGAAAGTTTCAGTTTTTTCAATTTATAAGATATGTTCTTTCTGTAATTTGCAAAAAGGTTTAAAACTCGGGTAATTAAAACTGGATAACTACAAAAAGTGACTATACTATTGTATTTTACGTAGGGTTGCTATATAAGTAATATTATCAAATTCACAAATGTTAAAACACCGCACCGGTTATCTTGAGCTTCTCTTTCTCTCTGCTGGAAACGCACAGGCTGACACTTTAGATTCTTGTACGTTGCCTAGTCCTTTCCTGGAAGGTCGTTAAAAACTTCACCGCGAACTTGGACAAAGGACAGTAGAACAACTATTTAGAGAGGGAAGAAATCAGTGAACTTTTAACAATTTGCCATAACAGTCTTAAAGATAGTTTTTTCCAACTGTGAATTAGCATAAAAAATGTACAAAAAATGTCCACTTTTTAGTATAAAAACCTACACTTCTTTCTCGTGCACAGCATTCACAAGGTAGGCTTTCATAAAAGGCTCACTAGCTGTCCTCTCAACTCTCACAACTTTTATGCTAAAATGCAAATCAAACTGTCAACCTTGTCCTTAGCAAATTGTGTTTCTAGTCGGGCCTTGCTTTTTCTCTGCCCTTAAAACTTGTACAATTTACAATTTGACACAAATGTAAAAAACTAAGAACTATTATTTACTTCAATATTTAGATTTTTACTCCTGTTCTTGTCGTTCCAAACCAAAATTGTTCCTTTTACTCCTGTTTATTTATAAACACAAAATTATAACCTTGCGAATTTCGCCGCGGACACAATAAAAAAGAGCAATGTAAAAACCAAAACGATTATTAGGATGGTGACGAATATTCAGTGTATACGAGAGAGTGTTGGGGTATGACAAAGAATGTTCGTCAGATTTGAAAAGACGTAAAAAATAGAGAATTATGGTGTAAAAATGTGGTGTGGTAGTTCTTTACTATTACAACTATCGTGGCAAACTGACTCAACTGAAACGGAGAACTTTCTTACCAACTTGGATTGCCCATATTTTTTGCTATAAGAACTGTGCTCACAACAATATGCTGCTATGCTGCTCCTGTTCATCTACCTCTCTGCTTTACTACTTCTCTTGCTCACTTGAATTGACTGACGAAGGCAAGATAATATTTTTCCCTGTGTGCTTTTTTATGCTACATTGCACTATGTTTGCCTTTCACACAAGTTCAAATTGCGTGCTGCTGCTGGCTATACAATATGTGCTGTTGTAGAACCGTAGTAATATCTGTAGAGCTGTTTGTGTGTGCTCTTGTGGTTCTTCTGACTCTCGGACTCTGTGAATAACATTAGAACTCTCAGAGTACACACTTTACTCTCTTTGAAGGAGAAGTGAGGAAAAAATGGTAAAAATGCATGCATGATGATGCTTGGGGGTAAAATACAGAATAGCAAGAAAGTAAGCAACCAAACACTCGCACACAAAATCTAGCCAAGTTTTGTAAAGAACACACACACACAGGGATTTGCACCAGGACTTGTCTTACCATTAAACCATATAGACGGATGGATATTATTCTCAGAGAGCACACACAACAGCGGTTTCATACTAGCAAAAATCGTAACATTTTGATGGTACAACAAAACTACGAGAGTTTTTACTACTATGAAACTTACGGCGACTTGACTCTGTGTTCTGTCTGCTCCTTTTTACTATTCCACCAGCACACCACACACCACTGACAAAATATGAACTTTACTTTGCGATGATGATGATGATGGTGATCATGATGAGCATGGATATTATATCATACCATACGATGTACCATACTTTTACTTCACAGAGTACCATGAACCATCATCAATATCATCAGGATTATAGTTTGATCACCATGTACCGTGTGCTGCTTTTTTATTCTTTTTTTGTCCTTAAAGAAAAAGATAGCAGTCAAGTTGGCAGCGCCAACTTGTACACACAATAGGACAAAAATATTTCTGAATCAGAAGAAGAGGAAAGGAAAGCAGAAGACGAAAAGTGCACGGGAGGACGACGGAACGAATGAATGTACAAGATGAAATGGCAGGAGGAGCAGCAGCCGTGCGTGGCCATTCCGTAGAAAAAAAGAAAGATATAATAATATAAAAATATAATAATATTGTGTTGTATGTGTAGATGATGGCATTTTCAAATTTATAGCTGGTGTAAGAAAATATATACAAAGAATGGCTACATACATATTATATACGGTCCCAATAATAGCTAACTTGGTAACAATAATAAATATGTAAGTATAACAGTTGAATAACATTATGGCTTAAAAGAGAAGTTTTCAAAATCTGTCCTGTAATGTGTAAAGTATAAAGAAATATAAAAAAGGAAGAGATATTTGTATGTACGTGCGTAGTACTTACTTGCTGAGAGAGAGAGATGCAGATGCAAAAGGGATTTTTGTTTCTGTTGTAAGTGTACAGATTCCTTCAGAGCTAAAGCTAGAGCATAAATTCAGAAGGTGAATTGCTCTTCTTCGTCTTTCCCATTTCCTACTTGTCTTATACTCTGATTTTTTGCTGGTTTTGGTTTATAAGACAGGGAGAGGGAGCTTAACTGAAAAAATGTCTTTTTGCTGGTGCTGCGGTGGTGATGAGATGCGATGGTGTGGTATGGTATTTTGGATAAGATAACGTCCTTTTCTTAAAGTAAAAAAAGCTTTCTTCTCTGGTTGGTTTGTTTTGGTATGCTCTCCTGATGTACAAAGAAACGCTGCTGCTGTATGTAAGACAGTTTTTTTACCTATACAAAAAAGTCTGGCAGTCAGTTTAATGGGGTTGAGGGAGTTGTATAATATAATATCAGCATATAATATTCAGTTCTGTTGTTTCTTAAGAAGCATTATCATTATTACACGTTTTTTTACTTGGGACGTTTGACAGCGAACTGAGTGAGAGAGAGAAGGTACGAGGCATGGCAGCAAAAAAGAGGACATCAAAGAATGGCAGCAGCAGGGAAGATTTTTCGCTATAATATGGCATCATCCTATGTGTACGTCGTTCTCATAAGAGTAGGGAATGCGGAGACACACCGGAGCGAGGAAAAGATGATGACGCTGAGAATGAGACGAGAATGTCGAAGAATGTCTTATGCGAAACACCATGGCCATGGTAGTAATAAACCAAAAGATTTTGTGTAGGTAGGTAGTTAGATAATTTGAAGAGGACAATAATGATGAAAGCGATAGATGATGTTAATAATGGGAGGCAGGTAGGCAAGGTAGAGAACTTCAAACCTTCAGGCTTCAGATGATATGCACAATTGCAGAAGACGAGAAAGACGCAAATGCGGAGATGTTGCTACGACAGCAGCCATTCTATATTTCATGACAGTCAAAATGTTTGCAAGACTGAATAGTAAGCGTAGTAGTAGTAAATGTCTATAACAAAGTCAAGAGAGAAAATGAACGAGAGTTTTATTGAAACTATGTATATAAAGCGGAGAAAATGAAGAGGAGGAGATGCAGCAATTGTTTGAAATGTCCGTCCTTTTTTGTATTATTTTTTAAACTCCTTGTATTTCAGTGTTTATAGAATGCGCAGAAATGTTCATCTTCTGCTCAGAAGCCCCTATCCGGCTCGCCTCTTTCGTAAAATACACAGTTTTATTATTAATTTTAATTTGGATAATTCGAACGAATAAAATGTAAATAGGAGGAGGAAATGCAGGCATATTGCATGAATGTTTTCCCAAAGGATCGGGGAATGTCGAGCAGTGTATAATAAAAAAAACTAAGGCAAATGTACGGTTCCAGTGTTTCACTGTTTAATGGAATTTTTCCGTGCTAACCTAGAAGAGCTTATGATATTGTACTGTAGTAATAGAATGCTATGAAGTGCAACAATGTTACTTTTTATTTCTCCTTATGGATTTGAACGAAAAGTTTGAAAAAAGGAAACAAAACAATACTTGTATGGGTTGTATTAGGATTGCATATGGAGATTAATCAGATGCACGCAAGGTATACCGGTAACCGGGTGTATAGTAAATATTTCTTATCTTATGAGTGAAACTATTAAGCATACAAACAGTTTTAATGTTTTATCAGAATAGTGCACATATTGGTACTGAAATATGTATTTAAAAATATGAAATACATAAATCATGAATTTTCAATATTGCCAGCATTGCGCAGTGTGCAGTTGTTCGTAGATATAAGGGCTGAATGAAAGTTGAAGATGGGGCGTAGTGAACTGTTATTGTGAGCTAACAGGAATCTTTGCATTTATATTTCAGCCTTTTCATTTTGATTGTTTTTGCTGGCGAGCTTTTGTGAAATTCGCTGTGTCTTGCTTGAGAGACGTGGCACGACGCTCTGCAAAACACAAAAAAGACTTTCCAAAGTCAATGCAAAATCGTGCCACCAAAACAAGTGCACCTTTCTCCTCCTCATTCGGTCTTGAATACTAAAAGTCGTGATTCGTTGGACAACAAATAGTTGAAAATTTTCTGATCACATAACTCTTATAAAGTAGCGTAGCTACTCATTAAGATTTCTTTTGTTGTCTGTCTGTCTGTTAAGATGATATCTCAGGCAACAAGGACATTGTTACTCTTTTACACATATAATCAGTGTCGGAAGAGTGTCAAATATTGGTTACTGTGCAGATTGCATTGTTCGCTACTTTTTGCTTATTGGTTACTTTTGGTGAGTTTTCTGTCTTTGTTCAGAACAACTGAAACAAGTAGCTGTACGTATACTATGCACGTTCAGAATTTTCAGCAAATTGCTAGCCTGTCATCGTGGATAGAGAAAAAAATAGCATAAAAAACAAGCTAGAGAAAGACTGCAAAGTAAATCCCAAGTCCATTTCAATTTCTACAGCATGTAGCATGCCGTGTTCACTTATGATGATCATCATGAATCATGAAGCGGAGTATTATCCACACTCGGTATTTCTCAGGATCACACGCATACAATGCTAAGCTTTTTACACTGGACTGGCACACTCGGCAGCTTTTTTGGGTTTACACTTCGTTGGAATACTTACCGATGCCGAAAAATCTAAACACTTACATATTTTATATTTTTATTGTTCTTTTCAATCTTTCGAAACGGGGAGGACTAAAAGTCGTGATGGAGAATAGTATACGATGGTGTCGTCGTGATGATAATGCATAATGGTAAGCTGTAAATGAGCGAATGTACTATCGTATTTTCATGTTAAATGCTGAAAATGAGCTAAGCAACCGAAGAATTCCCGTGGCGGAGGGTGTAGGTGTTTTTAAAACACTCAAGAACTTTAAATGCTTTTTTTCGCCTTTCTTTCGTCAGCCATTCATATTCTTCTGAGAACACTTTTTTAAGCTAATGTGGGGTTGGTTGTTGGTAGTATCTTCATATAAAAGCTAAAAGTAAATTTGTGCAAGCAATGCACTTCACTATAGTTAAACTATCCAGCATGTCTCTATTTCTGCGTAATCCGTTTAAGATGTAAATATAAATATCTGTAAGTCTTTCATTTGTTTAAACGTCTTGTGTACAATAAGACGTTTATTAGTTAAATGCACATTGATATGCAATGCATGTGTGCACTTCACTCTCATTTCAGTTAAGATCGATACGAGCACAGCAGAGAGAAAAGATCTGCAACAACAGCAATATCTCAACCTTTATCTGTTTGAAAGTTGTTCTATGAAAAAGAAACGTAAAATGCTGGGAGGTTATTCTCGGTAAAACGCCAGTTTCATACCGCTTAGGTTTGCTAACAGTCTATGTGAGTGAAATGTGTAAACAGGATGTCAACTTACCGAATGGAAACCATTCCCTTCTATAAACTTCAAATAAAGAAGCTGTATCAGTCAAAGAGCAAAAATGCACAACTGAAAATGCATTCATTGCCAGTGGTATAGGGCTGTTGGATAGGTAGGCACTCTTGGAAATTTCGAGGAGAAAAATTTGTTACTTAAATAGTAAACAGCTAGAGGAGAGCTTAGTTGGAGGAGGTCGTTTAAAATGCTACCGGGTTGCTGAGTAAAATGAGAAAAACGTTGATAGGGATGGATGAAACCATGCAATAATCGACAATGTCGCTAACCAAAGTAGCGAAACGTGAAATATGGATTTGATATTTTAATTTAGAAAATTATTCGAATTTCCGCCTAAAAATTGGTATAAAACTTAATTTTCGGTACTTTAACTGCTACCTCTTCAAAAATCTAGAGAATTCTATAAACTAAATCTCGAAAAAGAGTTGCAGTGAGTGGGTGGGAATTTATCTAATTAAACATTGTACTATAACAATGTACATACATTCTCCATTGGAATATAGTAAAATAATCTTAACTACACTATTTCTATAAGTGCTGGCATATCGTAGAGACCGACCGACTCCTTAAGTAACTTTTAAATAGTAGCCCAGTTTGGCTTCTGAAAAATGTCGGCATTGCCTGTGTACTGGTATTAGGACAAGTATTTTTATTTCTCATTCTCGTCTTTTGAAACTACAACTTTGGACAGATTTGTTTGGTTTTTGGTATGTATTTGGCAGAGCGACATAAAATGTTGATGTCGCTTCCTACTCCTATACAACGACTTGGAGTAAAAATCCAGTAAACATGAGCACGCTCAACAAACACTGAATCTTACATACAAGCCTGAGACTCGAGTAGAAATGAATGGCTCCTCTCAACAGTACTCGAGATCAAGTAAACGACATGGGGAATACCCTAGGCTCATCATCAAAAAAGCTCCAAAAACTTTCTTTGGAGATGTTCTTGTTGGATAGTTGGATTGTGGGTAAGGAAGGATGGACGTAAACCCAGTAAAAGAAAACCCTCACTCACTACTGAATGGTAAATGTTAGGATGCACAGTCAAAGCTAAAAATGTTGACGTTTGTAGTAAACTTATACCCGGTTTGCGTGAGTCAAAAATGTTTGCGCTTGTATGACGCGGTGAAAGGTAAGGTGAGTCAAATGAGTATGCAACCCTTCCTTACTATTCCGTATTTTTTTGCTTTTTGAGCACAAGTTATAAAAATACACTCGCTTTTTCCTCTAAAACATTTATTTCTGTATTCAAATTACCTGCTCTGCTTACTGATGGTTCGTATCATTCTCGCCCAAGTGATACGGGGAATATCAATGATATAGTCGGATAAAGTTTTTCAATTTTTAAAGCAGAAAGGAGAAATGCAATCAGTTAGAGCATAAAGCGCAGTAGGCAATGAATGAACATGTTATACAAGACGAGCAAGCCCAACCTCGTACGATTGTGACTCAGACGGAAATTGGATAAAGATAACTCCAGCAGGAAAAGGGAAAATGTGGAAAACTGTAAAGTGAATACCTTACTAGTTTGCGTGGGTGCAAGCTTTTAGGTATGTCACGTCATTACAGTGTAGAGAAGAAGCCTTATTTACTCTGCCGGTTGACTGTTAAGCGCAGTTGAAGAACTTGAACCGACCCACTGACGAAAAATGGAAAATGTTTATATATAGTTATTATACAGTGAACACACAATAAAGATCGTTTAAAAATCAAGTTCTTAAAACATGGTTGAAAATAAATGAAAAGTATGATCTTGTTAGCGTACGCACCTTGAGTAAATGTTGCAGTTGATGATGAGCAAGATAAATGATGATAAATAATGGTTAGAAAGCTAAAAAGGTGAACAGTAAGTATGGAGGACGAGTTGTAAAAAGAAAATTGAATTGCTGCTGCTTGCTGATTTGAAAAACCATTTATTATCTGGCCATTTCATAAAATGCAATCT